>BQKN01015001.1:0-11596 GCA_022839385.1 Asparagus kiusianus | reverse complement strand
CAAACAACCCCGGCGCAGGCAAAGAACCCACACAAAGCGAGTGACCGTAAAACAGGAGCTCGCGATTCGTTCGACAAACAAGGAAACAAATTGTAATCTTTCTTTTTTCGTATTTTGATTTTCATTATAACCGGCTCTTATAAAAAGACCGGATCTTTATAACCGATAAACAGTTATTGAGATGGCAATGATATCAATGAAGAAAGACACAAATTTTCCCGCGAACACTGTGATAATTCTCTTTTCAAAAAATTTTGAAGAACATTGGAAACAATTAAATTTATTCTTTCGCTATTTTAATGAAATATTGATTTCAAACATACATTTTCGAACTTTTTGCAGAAAAAGGATGACTCATCAAGCTTTAATAGTACAAGCTAAAGGAAAATCTCATTGCTTAGCTCCAGCATCTCCTTCAAAAAGGACCAAATACTTTTATGATCCAGGATTAAAATATCCTGATTATATGCTTATTAATAATCTATGGAACAACATTTGCGATCAAGAAAAACAAAAAATCAGAGTTCATATGACTCATCTAGTCAACCTTTTAAAAGAAAAGGATGAGCAATTTCTTAAACAGAACAACCAGCTGAAAGAAAAATTCATAGATCTTTCGTATGAGATTAATTATCTCTATCCCTATTCCAATAAAATTACACTAACATCTCATGAGATGTTTCAAATCCTCAAAATACCAGAATACATTCAGCAAGATATTTGCATGGAACGTCTTAACAGAGAGCAGTTATGGTCCAAACTAAGCATTTTGCCTCAAGACATTCAAGATGTTATTAAGGCAAAAGTTGAAGATGACAATATTGTCTCCCTTTTAAAAGAGCACAAGGAACAAACAATTTTTATCACAAATGGCTCTCCCAGATTCTCGATAAATATTAGTCTACATCCCGCATATTGATGCTGGACTTGTCTACGAATTACAAATCGCAAGGGAACCTCCATTCTTCTACAATCCAATGAGGCTTAGGGGGTCTGCCAGCCATAATCAAAACAGCCATCTTTTTATCTCCAATAACTTTGGCACATCTTCAATTTAGCATTACAGCTACCTTACATGAACGAAGCGGGCCTGACTATTTTCTGAGCCTACAAATTTGGGAAATCTCGACATTCTATGAAATTCTTCCTTGGAGTTCATGGTTTAATGAGGAACGCTATGATACAGGCCTCGATCGTTTTCAGAGTACCATCCGTTTCTACCAAAAACTTGAAACTTTATTTGATGATTATTCCTACTTTATGACTGATGGACTCTGAATCATCTGCACTGACATTTGCATGGGGGAAACCTCACATCACAGGGCTACAAAGGCAGTCATTGGTAAATGGATGACCAATCCACCCATTGGGGCAGAAACCAAAGAAGCTTATGATGTTTTTATGGGTGCAAAACAATATCAAGAGGAAGCCTTTATTCAAAAAGAAGAAGAAGACCTCATCTCTTCGAATAACACATCAATTGACAGCGATTTGGTCGAGGAGGTAACACATAGATGGGATGATCTGTGACATATGGTAAAATTCATATACCATTAACTTATGGTAAATACTGATTAATATCAACGGCTTAAACACTAAGTCAATCACTCATTGTCTTTTCCAAAAAGTTTAAAATAACTAACGTTTCTAAAAATTTCATACACAGCTAAAAGAAGCAACCTGTAGATAAAATAACTGCCTACATATCTACGCACAGTTTGCAGCTTTGGATTCCTCTTTGGATGCTTAAAGTTAAAGCAATTTTGGTCAAAAAGGCTAAGCTACTAGGTTCTGACAAAATTGAAGGCGGTGAGACACCCAAGCCTTGTTAAAGTCAAGAAAAGAATCTCTGCACAGTAAAGTCCAAGCCTTGTCAAGGAAGCCTCGTCAAGAAAAGAATCTCTGCACAGTAAAGTCAAAAAAGAAATCTCTGCATAGTTCCTTAAAGAGTCTATAAAAGGAGAAGGAGTTGAAGTGTTCGAGGAGGCGTTTTGGAGAGTTGAAGTCCTATCCTCTCTAGAGAGAAATCCCTCCAAGTTTCTTTTTTTTTAATTTTAAGTTTTAGTTTTAGTTTGAGTTTGAGTGAGGTTTGCTTTTAATCTTTCTTTTGAGTGTTTGTAAGATAAGTGTGCTCTACTACTAGCTCCAGCAGGATCTCCCAGCTTTCAGTTTGTAAGTGTTTAAGTTTGATTTCTTTCCAGTTTGTAAATCTTATGTAAATACTATCTAATTTGCTTCTGTCACTGTTCATTTCCGCCTCTATTACTGTTCATCACTGTTCACGCTTTTACTGTTCATTTTTACTATTCATTTCTATATTTTCTTCTTTTATTTTTGATATACATGTGAACGAAGAAGAAGATATATCTATAAACAATAGATATATCCTATCCTCCGTCTACACAGTATTCCCCACGAGCTAGCTCTATCGTATCAAGGCTAAACAAGTCCTGGTCACGGTTGGTATCAGAGCCAAGTTAGCCGGTGGAGGAGTCGGCCTGCGGTGGTGAACCCATAGACCCCGTCAGCCGGTGTATATCCCCGTGAGAAACAATTGTAGATATTTGTAGTAAAAAACTACTACAGATACTATATGCTTGATTGCTTTTATTTCTTAGCTTTAATTTTAAGCATTTTATTATTCAGTCTTATTATAGCTTTAATCATAAGCACTACTCTGGCTTTACTGCTTTCTTTGAATTGAATTTTAATTCTCTATGTTTTCTAGTATGATCTAGAATCTCTAGCATTTTTTAGATCTCTTTCTTTGTTCTCTTTTTACTTGCCTTCGTCACAACTTACACAGCTTTGTTCTGTGTTCATCTGGTGTTGTTGACTGGTGGGGACACTGCGAACTTTTTAGAGTTCTTCTTATGCTTAATTTTTAGCTTGATCTTTTGCTATCTTCTTTAAAGTCTTTACTTCCTTAACTAGTTGTCGCAGTTCACACGGTTTTGCCCGTTAAGCTTTGTTTGCGTCCAGGGCCTTTCTGTCCGTGTTCATCCCTTGCTGTTGACAGGTTGGGCTTTAAAGTCTTTCTTAAGATGCCTAAGCTTCTAAGCTATCTCTCTCCTGACAAAAAGAATGCCTTTGTTAGAACTATGTCTGTTAAAAACTCAGAATCCTTAGATTATGAAAATATTGATCAAACTATTCAAAATTGGAAAATGCCTAAAGTAAGTACTAATGATATTTATTGTAAGGAAGGTTTTAAACTAAAAACATCATATCATGTTAAAACCATTGAAAAAATAAAAACAGTAACTTCTCACACAGAGAAATTACAATTACTTAGTGATAACGACATTCGAAGAATCACTGAAGATCCCACTCTTAAATTCCTTCATCTTGGCCTAATTCAAGTGTCTATTAGACCCCCTACCAGAAATGGCATCAACACCTCTGTTCTTGTTTGCCTACGAGACGGAAGGTTCTCTGTTTTTACAGACTCTTTAATTGGTCTACTTGAATCGAGTTTGAGCAATGGTCTTATATTCTTCAATGCCTTTCCAAACTTTTCAGTCTCTTTGTCAGACCCTGGTATCCTCAAAGTGTTGACTTTAAATCTTCAAACCTCTGGATTTAATATGGATATAAATTCCGAGAACATAGCTTTAACCTATAGGATCTGCTATAAAGCTTTGAATACTCTCACACCTTTAGCTAAGGTTAATCCTGAAAAAGGAGCAACTACTTTATTTCTTACCCATACCAAAAATAATCTAGTTGTACCACGGACTTTAAAATGGAATGAAATCCAACTCCCTTCAGTTTGGAAATTAAGTCAAGTCATTGAACCCTTACCCCCTGAAAATTCTAATCTTCAAAAAATTGTTGAACATCCTAATGGTGATGTCGAGGTTAACTTTTCTTCGTTCAGAAAGTTACTCTTGAAGCTAATGAAGAAAAACGTGCCTCAGTTTCCTCTTGTCCGACCCATGGAAAAGATTTCCTTAAAAACAAAAAACCAATAGGAATTAAATATAACATGGAGCCAACTGCCGTCTATGATGATTCAGATTCATCAAGACTAAGCATTAATGTTATTGAAAACCTTGATAATACACCCCCTTTTGAGATTGATAAAGAATATCTAAGAACTGAATTCAATTCTCCTAAAAACTAAAACAAAAGAGAATGGTTTTTTAAAACTTATGAAAAGGACTTTAGATCATCTATTCGAGCCCTGTATTATGATTGTATGCGAACCAATAAGAGAAATATACCTTTTTTCTTATGGTATGAGTTTGTTTATATTGAAGAACAAAAGAATTCTCTTAAACATTTGCCTGCTGAAAACCAGGTCTACATGCTAAAAAAGATCTCAAACACATGGAAGACAGAAAAGGATAAAGAAATCGAATCCTTACATCCTCCTCTTGAACCAATAAAATTCAGTAAGGGAAAAGAAGAAGTCAAAGCTACTCATATAAAAACTCTTGAGCCAAATTCTAACACAGCTAGACAAGAACATATCTCTCTAGTTAGTGAACAAAATAATTTTACTAATATTAATCTTCAAACAATAGGTAAACAAACTGATAGGATTGAGAACATGCTCCTTGACATGAAAAAGCCTATCTTCAACCAGATATCCATGCCACCTTTTGCCCCTCAGACTTTCACCGAAAATATCAAATTAGGAAATAATAAACCTTTTAAACTAAGTGAGAAAATGAGCAATCTTACTGAAGAATTAACTAAGAGATTAAAAGACCTGTCTTTAAATAAATCTCCTGCTATCAATGTCTTGTCTGAATATGAATCTCGCTTAGATAATGCAATTGATTATCCGACTGAAACTATCCAAACCATTAGAAAACAACATTCTAGCTCAAAAAATTACTATAGAAGACCCACTCCTGCTGATATGCAATTTGAAGAAATAACTAATGATCATAAAGCAAATTTTGATGGGAATTCTCTTGTTGAGTGGAATCTTGATGGATTCACTGAATACCAAATCATACATCTCTTACAAGAAATGCTTATTTATGCTAATGCTTGTAGACAGCATGGTAACTCTGAAAAAGACATTGCAAGCGGAATATGTTCTTCCTTTTCTGGTCAATTGCAAGGTTGGTGGGATCACTATCTTACCCCAACAGATAAAAATAACATCCTAAATAATTATAAACAAAATCACTTAGGAGAACCAATTCACGATGCTAATGGACATTTTATTAGTGATGCTGTTTACACCTTACTCCTTTCCATTTACCATCACTTCATTGGCTTAGCTAATAGCCTTCAAGATAAAGTTAGAGAACAACTCCTGAACTTTAGGTGCAAAACTCTTACAGACTTTAGATGGTACAAAGATGTCTTCCTTTCTAAGGTCTACCAATTACATGATTGTAATAACCCCATTTGGAAAGAAAAATTTATTTCGGGTCTTCCTCCCTTATTTGCTGAAAGAATAAGAGAATCCATTAAAGAGCAAAGTAATGGAAGTATACCTTATAATCAAATTCCTTTTGGAGAATTAATTCAAATGGTTAATACCATTGGCCTAAAACTTTGTAATGATGTCAAGATTAACAATCAATTAAGAAATCAAAACCTATTAGGGAAAAGGGAATTAGGAGACTTTTGTTATCAATTTGGGTTTCAAATGGAAAATCCAAGAATAAGGAGTTATAAAAAACGACAGAAACCAAGAAATAATTGGAAAGAAGAAAAAACACTTCCTAAAAGAAAAACTAGAACAAATAATACTAAAAACCCCACTTGTTATAAATGCAAAAAGAAAGGGCATTATGCCAATAAATGTCCACAAAAAGATCTAAAAACTAAGGTCAATGAACTTTTAATAGAATCCAAAGAATTTTCTACGGATGAAATTGATCAGTTTATTAATAACTTGAGGATTAGTGATGAAGATTCCTCTGAACGTGAAGATTTATGCAACAATCTTTGCACTTGTTTCTGCTCCTCTGAAAGCTCTTCAGAAACTTCCCAGTTAAACACTTTAACCGAACACGAACAATTTATTCTTGATACTATAGATGCTATTACTGATCCACAAGAAAAAAGAACTCAATTGAGTAAGTATCTTGACATGACAAAAAATAAAGGAAAAAATCTAACAAAAGTTCTTGAAGAAAAGAAAAAAATGAATATTATACTTTCTCTGAAATTATAAACAGAATTCAAAATGAGAAAAAACTTGAGAATAAAGTAAATCTTGAAGAACTTCAGAAGGAACAAGGAAATTTAAAAATAGAACTTCTTGAATTAAAACAAAAATTAAACATCATTGAAACTTACTTAGAGAATAAAACCATAGATGAATCTGATGTTTTCAAAAAAAACTTTGAACATGAACAAGATTCTGATGACAATGAATTTATAAATTCTATAGAGAAATATGTTGAGAAAAAATGGAGATGTAATATCATGCTTAAAATTATGAACGAATACTCTGTCCAACACACAGCTCTTATTGACACTGGAGCAGATGTAAATTGCATTAGAGAAGATCTTATTCCTCTGAGGTTTTATGAGAAAACATCTCATCTTGTCAGTGCTGCAAATGGACAATCTCTCAAAGCCCGATATAAACTCACTAATGTTTATATTTGTAATGATGGTCAAAAAATTAAAACCTCTTCAATTCAAAGACCTCAAGCAAGGTATTATTCTTGGAACTCCTTTTATCAATAATCTTAAACCTTTTATTGTAGATTCTCATGGAATACATACACAGGCTAGAGACCCTAATATCTCTTTTTGGTTTAATAAGGAACCAGAAGATATATTAGTTAACGACCTATTTTCTGCATTACAATTCAAAGAGAACTTCATAAATGTTCTTTCTAATATTGAAGACAAAGATTGCCCAGATTCTTTTAACACAAAGATTCTTAACAACAAAGGGTATATTCGTCTTTCATATATTAAAGAATTTTCTCGTATTCCTTTTGATAATAGATATTTTGACATACCAGTACGTATGAATGATGATCTTCTGGCCGCCTGCAAAGAAGAAATTGAAATACTTATCAAAGACAATTTAATAAAAGTTGATTATGACACATGTTGTTCGGACTCTGACTCTGAACATGGAGTTGCTAGTCAAATTATTGATTACAAGAGCTCAAATAACTTGGTCTGGGTTAATTATCAAGTACCAGAATATCAAATTGAAAATATTATACATGGAAGAATATTCTCAAAGTTTTATATCAAAATGGGTTTTTGGCAAATGCAGATCTTAGAAGAAAATCGATGGAAAACGGTTTTCATCCTACCTTTCTCTTTCTATACTTGGAGGAGAAGGCCGCCAGGCTTTACTCACTTTCAACAAAAATATTTAAAGTTTTTAGAACAATATCTTCATGAATGCAGAGAATTTATCATCTTGTTACCTACTGTGTGTAGGCGTATAAAATTGCCTATAGGTCCCTTATCACAGCTCGACGACGCCAATTCAACAAACGGACCATCGAGCGACGTATCCAAGCACGAAGCCAAGCCATACGCAATGGAGCAGGTTAACGAGGCGACGAAGCCAACAAATCGCACCCAAGCATTGGAACGCATCCACTCGCACGCGGAATCAAACCAACGTTTCGGGGAATCACCAAGTCATCTAAACAAAGAGCGAACTCGGATGGATCACGATCGAATCAAGATCGGTTTCGGACTCGAACTCAGAAGTGGGTTTACTGCCAAATCAGGAATCGGATCAAAACGAATCGAATCCGAACAAGTCAACCACAAACCGAATCAAATCCGAACAACGGAGAACCGGAAACACCAGAAAACGGCGAAACGGACAAACACCCGGGGACTCGGCCTTAGCCGAGCCACCTCAGGGTGGCTCGGCCAAGAGCCGAGCCACCCACAGGTGGCTAGGCCCAGAACTGTGCAAATGCACAGTTCTGAGTGCCTATAAATAGGCCTTGTGCTCATTTGGTTCAAAGGTTGGATTTTGGAGGAGGGTCGAAGCTCTGCCGGATTGGAATCTCAGATCTAAAAAAGATTGGAGCTTTAGAAGATTGAAGACTTGGACTTTGAGATCCGGTGCTCGGTGATCATCCACGCCAAATAAGGCAAGAGTTCGAGAGGGATCGGATCTGAGATCTACACGATTTTCCTCCGGATCTAAGCTTGGTTCTTAGATCTCGAGAAGAGTCTCGAATTCGCTTGGTCGATTTCGACACTTGGGCTACTATTTCCTTGGTGAATTAGTACCCCACCCGGCTATTATTTCCTTCGTGAGATAATACCCGTCATATCGTGTAGATCCGACCGGATCGAGATCACGCGGTGGTCCACGGCAAACAACCCCGGCGCAGGCAAAGAACCCACACAAAGCGAGTGACCGCAAAACAGGAGCTCGCGATTCGTTCGACAAACAAGGAAACAAATTGTAATTTTTTTTTTCGTATTTTGATTTTCATTGTAACCGGCTCTTATAAAAAGACCGGATCTTTGTAACCGATAAAAAGTTATTGAGATGGCAATGATATCAATGAAGAAAGACATAAATTTTCCCGTGAACAATCTGGCGACCATAGTGGGAGCCACCGATCTCGCTGCCGAAATCGGAGTATCACAGCCGCGGATCTCGATCCCGGTCGTGGAGGAGGTCGAGTATGAATTCGACCAACAGAAGTACGAGGAGTACGTGTCCTCGTCCGGATCTACCTCCTCCCCCAAGTCCAAGAAGTTCCAGAAGTTCTCTTCCAGGAGAAAAGTCCGTTGGTGCGATGAAGTTGAAGCCACCAACGACGACCTCACCCCAATCGACGCCGAAGCTGCGTTGAGTGAGGCCCTACCGACCTCAAAGAAGGTCAAATCCGCCATTGAAGGCGTGGTGACTCTTTCCAAGAGAGCCCGCCAGAGGCAGCGTCAACACCTCGCGAAGCAATTCGCCAAGGCCATGGAGTCCGTTGACGGGGTCCGCTATCATGCGGATCTGAAGAACAAACGAGGCAAATAGCCTCAACAGCAAGTGAAGGGTGGTTCCTCCAAACCATCAACAATGGAGTGGGTCCGTGTCAAACGGAACCGCTCGACACTGGAGGAGCGCATCCGCAAACGGCGCGCGTTGTCGGCGCAAGCACGGGCCAAAGCCGAAGAAGCCCGTCGGAAGCTGCAGAAGGAGGTGGTCAAAAAGCCGCCACCAACTCGCAAGGTTTGGAGGCCAAAGTCTGAAGCAACAATTCAGACCAAGGAGCGACAACCGTAGCCTCCAAAAATTCAAACTCCGGCAAGTCAATCCAAACAGCCGGTAATTTCTGCAACTGCTCAGGGAGATCCCGCAGGACCATCCCAGAAGAGAAAGTCTGTTTTGGAGCGCCTCGGCCCACTTCCGAAGGAACGAGGTAAAGCTCTAGTACAGGAACGCTTGGGACCAATGAAGAAGTCCCAACCAATGCAACATGCTGGGGGTCACTGCAACCCTCAACACTTGGAGAAAATTGTGGCACCCAAGCGCACAACCCTGCGCATTGAAGTGCAAGAGCCCGCTGAAGATTCACGCCCACAAAGGCGCGTTTCAAGGCGTGTGACTCTGGATGGTCCGAAGAAGACAATTATTCCTCAGAAGGAAACGTTGTCATCTGATGACGACAACGTTATACCTGAGAGATCGTGCCAACACACGATAGCTTGCTCCGACCTTCAAACGGACGAGCTGTACTATCGTGCCGGGGGTACGAGTAAAACCAGAAAGAGGAGCCCTCGAAGGCTCGAAACACAATGTCCTTGTTCGAAGCTCATTCGGGCGGTACTCTCTGAGTGCAACTGCGTCAAGGCAATCCCTGAGAGAGTCTCTGTGTTTGAAAGACTCAGTAATGGAACACCAAAACCAAGGCATAGGCGTTTCCAACGAAGAAGGAAGATGGTCGAAGATGGTGAGCATTCAAGGGTCACCGCAAATATGACCGGCACAGGAACATCGGCTCAGGATAACCCCGAGGCGGTTCCAGAAATACCCCAACGTGTGACTCGTCTACAATCCGGGGCTATCATTCGCGCGAAGTATGGTAGAGTCCGAACAAGAGTACCTTCGAGAGATGAAGAATCAGATGCCGGCTCGGCAGTGGCGTCTGATAATACAGTGTCCAGTGAGGGACAACCCCGCGAGGCGTTTATGATAAGCGCGGAGCAAGTGGCCAAGATGCTTGAAGATGCCATGGCCAAACAACAGGAAACCTTTAGGTTCGAAATGCAAATGGCTATGCAGAACATGAGAGAGATGCATGACCAACAGCTTCAAGCATTGAGGAACCAACAAGGCGAACCAAGTCATCCCAACCAGAACAACCTGGAAGATGAGGACACAAATGAGGGTCACAATGCTAACAACCCTCCCATCAACCCAGGGGGTAGTAATGAAAATGCTAGCGAAGACACAGGTGAAAGCCTAAAAATTAAAAATCTCGAAAGCAAGATCAACACATTGATCTCTGCTCAAGAGATGAAAAAAACGGGCATTCCTTGTCCATACCCAAGGGAGTGGGATTCAATCCCCTATCCGGTGAAGTTTAGTCTAATCAACTTCACGCCGTTCGATGGGAAAGGTTCCCCCACTCAGCATTTGATTTATTTCAAATCGCACCTGGGTGTTATCTCCGGCAATGAGCCTCTGATGGTGAGGTCATTCGTTGGCACTCTTCGTGGAGCCGCCTTCGATTGGTACCGCCGTCTCAAGCCAGGAAGCGTGAATAGCTGGGACGACATGGAGAAAAAATTCCTCGCTAATTTCTTCGATGACGACACCGAAATCTCCATCGGAACGTTGCTCGACGAGAAACAAAAGGACGGGGAGTTAGTCGAAACCTTCGTCAAAAGGTTCCGGAACAAAGCGTTAAATTGCCGGGATCCAATCACGGAGGAGTTCATTCTCCAGACCTGCCACAACAATCTTTCGTTGGATGTGTTGGAGGCAATGGGAACAGCACCGTCAAACAATTGGAAAGACTTGAAGGTCCGAGGGGAACAAGCCGAACGCTTCCTCCGAAGGAAGAAGGCCGAGAGAGGTCAATCGACGACGAATCCTCCGAACTCAAACTTCGCCTCCCGTGGTAAGGGTAAAACACCTGCAGCAGCTGTTGATGCCAATCAAATATCACAACAGCAGTCCCGGAGACAACAGAAAACTTCGGATCAGAAGCCTCAAAAAGAGTACTCCTTCAAGGACGAAGATGTTCCAGCCATCTTCAAATCCCTCCTTGATAATAACAAGATCAAGCTACCACCGATCACGAATCAGGAGGAAGCTGACAACACTGCGGATCCGAAGTACTGCGCATACCACAGGAGGATCCTTCATCCCACCAAGGCCTGCTTTACTCTAAAGAACAGTATCCAGACCTTGGTTGAAGACGGTGTCATAACGCTGGAGTAAGCCAGTCAAGAACGGCGAGACTCCAGTGGGTGCATGAGTATAAACTGTATCCCAAAACTCCGACCGGTATAAGAGTATAAACTGCTTCCTGACACTCCAAAAAGTATACGAGTATAAACTGCTTCTTAATACTCCAATAGGTATAAGAGTCTAAACTATTCCCTTTCTTCCACGGGAAGTTCCTGGAGAGTGCCATGCGTGGTATTCTTAAGGATAACCCGATCATGCGGTTAA
>BQKN01014976.1:0-20512 GCA_022839385.1 Asparagus kiusianus | reverse complement strand
GAGATGAGGGAGGGAGATGAACAGTATGATTTTTTATTTTTCTTTTGTTTTCTTTTGTGAGGAAGAGAATGACGGCTGGTAACAAGAAATCAATTAAGCTTAGGGTTTCACACCATGATTAAGCAAAATCAATTTCATTCATCAATATCCCATACTCTGATTACAAGAGTACTTAAATAAGAATTATAGATTTGAAAAATTATCTAAATCCCTCAAATCTCTCCCTTAATCAATTACAACCAATCATTGATTAACTACCAAATAAAAGAAACTAAATATTTGAAATTCAAAATTCAAATTCAAATTAATTATTACATCTAAATTCAAAACCATAATGCTAAAATTTTTCGCCTCCTGCGCTGATAAACTCAGCGAAAATCTCGAGCACGCGTCTGAATGTCCTCATTATTCTCCCCGGGTAGGAGAGAACTCGACCATGTCGAGTGTAAATCAGAACGGCTGTCATACTGCTCAAGAAGATCTGGATCCAGCTGTTCGCGGGAAAAATTGTAGCTTTCATTGAATTCATCGTACTCTTTAGTAATAGTTTATCGATTACAAAGATCCGGTCTTTTTATAAGATCCGGTTACAACAAAATCAAAAAAAGAAATAAAAATTACAACTTTTTCCTTTTATGTCGAACGAATCGCGAGCTCCTGTTTTGCGGTTACTCGCTTGTGTGGGTTCTTTGCCTGCGTCGGGGTTTATCCGTGGACTACCGCGCGTTCTAGATCCGGTCGGATCTACACGGTATAGCGGGTGTTATTTCGCCAAGGAAATAACAGCCAAGGGGATTATTTCGCCAAGGAAATAATAGCCCAAGTATCGAAATCGACCAAGCGAAATCTCGACTCTTCTCGGGATCAAAGGCCAAGGTTTGATCCGGAGGAACACCGTGTAGATCTCAAATCTGATCTCTCTCAAACTCCTGCCTTATTTAGTGAGGATGATCGCCAAGAACCAGATCTGAGAGTCCGAGTCTTCTAAGCTTGAAAATCCGAAGGTGAGTTCTCAATCCAGCAGAGTTTCGACTCCAAAAATTCCAACCTCCAACAAATGAGCCCCCCTAGCCTATTTATAGGCAATCGTCATTGTGCCCCGGGCCAAGGTGGCCGGCCACCTTGGTGGCTCAGCCACCGAGCCACCAAGAGGTGGCTCGGTGGCGAGGTGGCTCGGCCACCGAGCCACCTCCTGGTGGCTCGGTTTTGGCCGAGCCACCAGGTGACTCGGCCACCGAGCCCTCCGGGTGTTCGTAGTTTTTCCGTTTCGCCCGTTTTCTAGTTTCATGGTTCATTCGAACTCTGATTTATTGATCTGGACTCTGATTTGTTGATCTGAATCCTGATTTGGTAGTAAATCCGCTTCGGTGTTCGAGTTTGAGTTTGGATCCGATCTTGATTTGATCTTGATTTGTTTGAGTCCGTTCCCGATCTTGATTGATGTGGTAGACTCTACGGTTGGATGATTCGTTGATTCATCGACCCATTAGCTTGATTGTGTACGTGATTGAAAGTATTCCGTTGTTTGCGTGTGATTCGTTAACCTCGTTGCCTCGTTAATTTGCTTCATCGCGTCTCACTTAGTTTCGGTGTTGTGGTCTAACGAACATGCTCGGATCCATCGCCCGATGGTTCGTTAGTTCATCGAATCATTGTGTCGAGCTGTGTTAGGGGACCTATAAGTAGTTTTATACGCCTACAGATACCCCCTCCAAAGTATTTCAGCCTCATTCTTTTATAGAGGAGTCTGGAATACTTTGGATATGATTGTCCCAACCTTCAATCGGTGTAGCGAGACCTTGGAATAGCTTCTATTCTTGATTCTTTCAATCCTCCAGGCTATTCAGTGCTTTGTTGAATGTCTGCAAGGGTTCCGGTGCTGCATTTATTGTCTGACCGTTGTCGGAATCTCGAACTTGAAGCTAATTCCTGATTTTCTGATCTTTAGCTCATGTTTGTTGTTTCAACATAGAACTGACCATCGATTATTAGCGTTGAGTCTTCATTTGTGACGCGTTGTCCGGCGTCTGAGCTTCATTGCGACGCGTTGTCCGGCGTTCGACACAGTTTATACTCGTACGTCTGCTGGAGTATACACAGTTTAAGCTCTTAAGGAATTAGAGCGTGGCAGATAATCGAGTCACGAGACCAATTTACGAAGTTGATGCGTCAATGACTCGTATTTATAGAATTTTTAGCAAATTCTCGGCCCTCAACGGGTTTGGTAAGCCTTTACCGACTACCGTTTGAGTCGGGCTAGCATGCAGATTGTTTAAGTCCGTCCCGCATGTGACGTTAAGCTAAAAGAGTTAACCCTTTTAGTGCTACGATATTGAATACGTAGACTTCCTCTTTCTCCTGTGAAAAGACTAAACAGCGACGTGTATGAGACGTTGACTTAGGATTTTTGGCAAATCCTCAGCCCTCAACGGATTTAACATGCTCTTACCGATTACCATTTGAATCGGCTTACATGTGGATTGTTTTAGTCCGTTCCGCATGTGATGTTGTACTAAAGGAATAAACTCCCTTAGACTTTGTGCTATGATGTTGAATACATAGGCTTTACCATTTGTTACGGGAATAGGCTACCCGGCGACGCGTGTTAGGCGTTGACTTTATGATTTTTGGCTAACCCCCAGCCTTCAACGGATTTGATTAGCCTTTACCGACTACCGTTTGAGTCGGGCTAGCATGCGGATTGTCTAAATCCGTTCCACATGTAACGTTAAGCTAAAAGAGTTAACCCTTTTAGTGCTACGATATTGAATACGTAGACTTCGTCTTTCTTACGGGAATAGGCTACCCGGCAACGTGTATTAGACGCTGACTTATCCTTACTTAGGTTTCATGATAAGATACCCCAGAATCGAACTCTGGTGTCTTTTTTTGTGTGAAAGACTAAACCGGCGGCGCGTGTTAGGCGTCGGCATATCCTTTCTTAGGATTCAGGATGAAATTCCCCATGCGTGTAAGGCGTGGATTTTGGTGTTATTAATAACAACCTGCCATAATGTTGAATATGTGGGCGAGTGTTCTTTTTAACGGTTAAGAACTAACCGGCGGCGCGTGTTAGGCGCAGACTTATCCATGTTCGCGGGAAAAACTGTAGCCTTCTTCATTGATGATTCCATTACACACTCAGTAATTGTTTATCGATTACAAAGTTCTGGTCTTTTTATAAGATCCGGTTACAAGAAATCAACAAAAAGTAAAAATTACAACTTTCCTTATTTGTCGAACAAATCATGAGCTCCTGTTTTGCGGTCGCTCGCTTGCGTGGGTTGTTTGCCTGCGCCGATGGTTAATTCGTTGACCACCGCACGATCTAGATCCGGACGGATCTATGCAGTACGACGGATATTATTCCACTAAGGAAATAATAGCCGGGGGGATCGGTTCACCAAGGAACAAATCGTCCAAATCTCGGGATCAAAGACCAAGCTTTGATCCGGAGTGTGCCTACGTAGATCTCAGATCTGATTTCCTCTCTTGAACTCCTGTCTTTTGTGACGCGGATGCTCGCCAAGAACCAGATCTGAATGCCTAAGTCTTCAAGCCTTCAAAACTCTAGAATGAGATCTCAATTCGGCAGAGTTTCGGCTCTCCAAAAAAAGTCCTCTCAACAAATGAACCCCTTGGCCTATTTATAGGCACCCAGATCTGTGCCTGGGCACTGATCTGGGCCGGCCACCGAGCCACCTCAAGGTGGCTCGGTTTGGGCCGAGCCACCTTGAGACAGCTCGGCTTCGGCCGAGCCTCCTCTAGGTGTTAGGTTCCGTCGTTTTCTATCTTTCAGTTGTTCTGTCCGTGATCCGGTTGTGTTGTTGACCTGATTCGGCAGAAAATCCGGTTTCTGATTTTGAGTCCGAAACTGATCTTGATTCGATCGTGATTCATCCGAGTTCACTCTTGTTTAGATGACTCGTTGATTCCCTGAACCATTGGCTTAATTCCACACGCGAATGGATGCGTTCTGTTGCTCGCGTGCGATTTGTTGACCTCGTTGCCTCGTCATTCGATGGTTTGTCGAATCGCCGTGCCGAGCTGTGCTAAGGGACCTATAGGCAATTTTATACGCCTACAGATACCCCCTCCAAAGTATTTCAGCCTCTCTCTTTTATAGAAGAGTCTGGAATGCTTTGGATATGATTGCCCCAACCTTCAGTCGGTGTAATGGGACTTTGGAATGGCTTTTGTTCTGGATTCCTTCACTTCCTTCAGGCTATTCGGTGCTTTGTCGAACGTCTGTAGGGATTCCGGTGCTGCATTTATTGTCTGACCGTTGTCGGAATTTTAAACTTGAAGTCGATTCCTGATTTTTTGATCTTTAGCTCGTGTTTGTTGGTTCAACTAACCCTCGATTGTTGGCGTTGAGTCTTTATTTGCGACGCGTTGTCCGGCATAGTGTTATTGAGTTATCCTTAAGAATATATTTAGAAAAATATTCTCCAGGAACTTCTCAAAAGAAATAGGAAATAGTTTATACTCGTATACCTCATTGGAGTATTTTTCGTGCCCGAATGAGCTGAACCGGTCTGATAATGAGCTGAACCGGTCTGATAATGAGCTGAACCGGTCTGCTTGTGAACCAAAAAAGCAGTAATTAGGCTCAGAAAATCTTCTGACCCATCCGAATATGTGGGATAAGGGAGAAAAGGCAAGGGACTGAATCCTCGGTCGATTTGAAGTCGTTGCAACGCTCGATTCATCTTCAATTTGAATTCTGGTTCAACTCTGGTTCAAGACTGGTTCAACCTGGTTCAAGACTGGTTCAGCACTGATTCAAGACTTGTTCAGACTGGTTCAGACTGGTTCATCCTAGTCTGGTCTGGTTCAGTCTGGTTTGGCCTGGTTCAGCCTGGTTTGGCCTGGTTTAGCCCCTTTTGAACTGATTTGGACTGGTCTGGTCTGGTTCAACCTGGTCCGGTCTGGTTTAGTCTGTTTCAAGGCTGGTTCACCCTTATAAAAACCCCTCTTTTCTCCCCCTCTAGGGCCGGCCCCCCCTTTGCCCTATTTTTTGGATTTCTCTTCCCTCGTGCATCCTTTCTCCCTCAAATCCTCATATTCGTCTTAGATCCATCCTTCCTTTTGACCCTTGACTGAGAAATCCCTCAAAAATCTCCATATAAGAATTTCTCTCAGACCCCTCGAGCACGTGGTTCGAGCCTCTTTCAAAATCTGATTTTTATTGGATCCACGAGCTTTTCCTCAGGTAAATCCTCCATAATTTTGGATATTTCATGTTTAATTTAGTACATGAATTTGTGGGATTGCATATGAGGGTTAGGGTTTATGATTTGGCACCTCGAACTCATCTTTCAGGGGGGTAGAATTGCAATAAAAAGGGGAATCTTTTCTGGATTTGACCCCCTAATTTATTTTGCAGGTGACCATGTCTCGTATTGCGAGAGGTCTATCGTCTACCGCGTCGGCTGATGGCGCGCCTCCTTCTTATGCTGGTGAGCTATTTTTGGAATATTTGGAAATTTACAAATTAGCCATTTTTTCTTGGAAATTTACAAATTGGTCCTTTTACCCCACGTTGTTCTCCTTGGTGAGGTAATCGGGAAGAGCCTTGATTCTCCTTGGTGAGGATCGACGCTTTAAAGATAGGTTTTGCTTGGTCAAAACCATATCTCAAAAAAAAGGGGGCGATTCGAAGCTGCATTGTGCTTTACAAGGCAGGGATATATTGTCAATATACCCTATCTTGTGATTGCACAATGTGGCCAAATCGTCTCACCCTTTATAAGGCAATGACTCTATCTTACCTATTTGTAAGATGAGTTCAATTTCCTTTTATAATTGAGACTAATAGATGTTTAACTGTTCATTTCCAGTGGGATATCCCTCTGGAGTGTTCTCATCTCATGCAGTGTACGGACGTCGTGGCGAGTACTATTCGACTTCCGACGACTTTTCCCCTATTCCAGTTATTCCTCAGTTTGCTTTGGGCACGCCGACCGAGGTTGTCCAAGTGGTGAAGGAAGGTGGACATCGAGCTCTTCGACAGTTGATTATAGATGCGCCTTTCGTGAAGGATGCCGGTTCCATTCAGCCTCTCAGGAAGACTGACTATTTGTTTGGCGACTCCGTGACAGATCCTGATGCAGTGCTCATTGAAGCCGAGCAGTGGCTTCATAAAAATGGCGTTGGTTTCCTATATTTGCCGAAGATTCCTCGACACCGCTCTTTGACTGAGCTTAGGCGTCAAGCTGTTGCACGGGAGATGTCGTGGCGCTTGACAAAGGAGCATGAGAGTGTCCACTGTGGATATATCACCCATCAGGCAGCTCCAGGTTCGAGCTGGAGTCCTATCGTTGGATTGCATCCTGGAGTATTAGGGCTGGATGCACCACCTCGTAATGAATTTCTTTCCTCTGCTTCTACTCTGAGGAATCGCCTCGCTACCTTTGTAACAACCGTAATTTTCGATACATATTTAAATGAATTTCTAGTATTTCAAAATATTAAATTGTATTTTATTAATATTTTACCCAAATTTCTAAAATTTCTACGATTAAGATATATATGTAAATAATCTTGTGTTTGCTAAATATTAAATATTAGTTATGGTGAATATTATAAAAAAAAAAACCATTATTGGTTATTGATATTATCTATCTTGTTATTATTAATGTAATTCTGAGCATAGAACATTAGCATATAAATATATAAATAATTGGTTATTCAGTTGATTATTATTATTAATATAATTACTCTTATTTAGTATAAATAATATATTCCATATTTTCTCTCTCCATATATTTTATCAATCTTCCACGTATCTAAATCCTATCAATTATGCACAAAATCTTCCCTATCTTTCAAATCTCAAATTTTCCCATAAACAAATCTTTTCTCTCTCCCAAATTTTTTTAAATCACAGCCAAATCTTTTATCTCCCGTACTCCCACTATAAAAATATACATATAATACCTAACCCTAACCTAACCTAACCTATATATATAGGTTCTCTTTTCTTTTCTTCACGTGAACAACTCAGCAGCCACCCTCACCTCTTTCTCCTTCGTACCCAACCAGCGCCGCCCACCATCTCCTTCTCCTCTCCCCTTCGTTGGCTCCTACCGCCCGCTCTCTCCTCGTCGTCCCCACCTCCGACGAACGCCGCCGTCCTCCGTCGAGCCCCTGACCGCCAGTCTCGCAGCCGCTCGCCCAGTCCTCCTCCGAAACCCAACCACCTGCACCCGACCTCAGCCAGCACCTCCGCGCTCGAACCCGCGCCCCAGCCGCTCCGCCTCAGACCTGCTCCGCCACAGCAACCCCTCGCCGCCTGCACCGCCTGCACCTCCTGCAGACCGTCGCTCCCCTCTCCTCCAGCCCTGTTCGCCGCCCCGCCGCGTCTGAACAGCTGCCGAACTCTGCCGCCGCCTTCACCTCCTGTCGCTGCCCATCTCCGGCGAACTCCAGCAGCAAACCCCACACCCCGAGCAGCTCCGACGACGCCATCGAACGTTCCTCCTCGCCGACAGAACCGCCGTTCCTCCTCGCCGGCAGCCGCTCGACAGATCCGCACCGTTCCGTAGGCAAGATCTCGCATTTACTTTTGTTTCGTAACAAATGATTTATTTCGTAATTAATATGGATATTAGACGTAAATGAATTATTCTATAGATAATAATGTTGTTAGCATGATGATTACAGGTAGTTAAATTATTATTGTGGTTAATACGTATTTTTGAATATCTGCGTGGAATGATGATTGCGAGTGCATTGCGAAAATTAGATTAATAATATTGTTATTTGTATTTTTAAGAATTTCGGACATGAAATGACGAGTTATGAATTAAAATTAGAATTTATGAAATTTTATGGAAAAGAAATTAATTAAGGGAAATTTATAAAATAGAAAAATAATACTTTTCATGCAGA
This sequence comes from Asparagus kiusianus, assembly GCA_022839385.1. Classification (NCBI taxonomy): domain Eukaryota; kingdom Viridiplantae; phylum Streptophyta; class Magnoliopsida; order Asparagales; family Asparagaceae; genus Asparagus; species Asparagus kiusianus. The sequence continues at coordinate 12,616 of BQKN01014976.1, read as the reverse complement.
AAGGGATTAATATATTTTATTAAATAAATATTTGTATTTTAAATTTAATTATTATGAGAAATAGTTTTAAAGAATAATTTTGGAGAAAGAATATTATTTATTTATTGTGGTATAACTGATTATCGTAGAGCGCGACATTTCATGTGCAAAACGACATCAGTTTCTAGTTTTCCTTTTACCGTATTATTATATTAAAGAATACGTAAGTACGGATATTTTGTATGAGACGTTCGGACATCCTGGCGGTAAGATAATAATGAAGTCCACTCAGGTATTATTCATGCTTATACATTTCATGTTCATCTAGTTCTCATTTCTGCTTCATAAATCTATATAATCATGTTAACATGTCATATTATATTCATGATCTGTTGACGTGTTGAGAACCTTAGTAGTTCATGATTTAGTAGCCTTGGGCGTCATGAACAGACTTAGTGACATGTGTGAGTTTAGGCGGTGAACCCGAGTTTTCAAATGAGATTACGATTAACTTAGAAAAGTGAGAAGAGTTGGGATGGGGAAGTCAGTGTTCGTGTGATCGGATAAGGCTGTTGATGTATCTTCCAGACTCGCTTCCGTGGTTGGTGTCGCCACTGGGGTTGGTTTGTAGGGCTAAAGTGAAGTGTGTACATCACTTTAGTCAGTGAAATTGTTTCGTCACCTGAGCTTTGCCTGAGTTCGAACCAGGCCGAGATCGGATTGCGTGTAGTCTTCTGGCCGCATGTGTAGCGGGATTGGATGCACGTAGAGGGTTTGTGAACAGTTAGTTATCCGATGACAGGAGCGTTGGCTCTGTGTGAGATGTGGACTACTGAGTGTTAGGTTGGTTAGTATTTGACCTAGTTATTGTGTTCACTTAGCTGTATGTTACTATTCGATTACCAGTTGCATGTATCATCATCTTTCTTGCTAGTATTATTATTGTTATAGTACGGGTCGTTAGACCGTTTTATTTGTTCATGTGAGATCTTGCCGAGTGCCATGCACCCTGACGTACACCTGTTTTCTTTGGTGTGCGTCAGACTTAGGAGACGAACAGGTTCAGTTCGATGATGCAGCCGAGCCAGTGTATGCCCAGCCGGAATGTCCTTCCGATGGAGTGGAAGATCAACCTGAAGCCTAGACGTGTTTTTCTTTTCTGCAGTAGTTGATAAACATTAGAACTCTTTATAGTATTGTCCTTAGTTGATGATGGATTTAGTTATTTTACCAGTACTTTTCTTTTATCACAGACTATGTGTTTTTTTTATTTCCTAGTTGAACATTTTTGTAGTAAGGGCGTGTTTGACCCATATTTTTATGTCTGGGATGATTCACTATGGATGATATGTTTATTTCTCATTCTGGATTGTCTTTATATTCTTGCTATTATGATCGGGGGCCTGTGATTGAGATTTACGTATTTGACGCTTAGCGTATTAGGTTGAGAAGAAAAGAAAAAAAATAATAGTGCATATTTCTTCTCAATCTAATACGTCGCGGGCTTGTTCACGTTCCGATTCTCGTGTATTTTGGGAAGCGGGGCGTGACAACCTTAGGACGGGAGATGCCTGCGACGCGCCACAGATTCTATGGCTGGGTCCATTCTTTGGACAAGTTCTGGTGGGCTCGTATGACGAAGTATGTCCTCAGCCGATGGAGTGAGGAGTTGCACGCTTGCGGCCTATACGCTGCCATTCGTTCCACCATGCATGGCTTACCTGTCAGTGCTAAGCATTTCTTTGCTTTATGCGAGCTTTATAACCCGGAGTCGAACACTTTTCTGACTAAACACGGAGAGTTGGGCTTGGCTCTTCATGAGATGCACAAGATTTCTGGTCTGCCTATGGGTCAGATGCTATATCAGAAATACTTTCCTTCCAATCATGAATTGAATCGGCTGAAGGATCGCATGCCCGACCGCTACGAGACTTTATGGGATCTCACATGTCACTACCACATTGCTTTGGTACAGTCTGAGCCTTTAACGAAGAGGACTAAGTCACATGTGAGTCTGAAGCAGTTCGCTTGCTACTTGTTCAGGAATCTAGAGAGTCATTCTGGCGAGGCTATTTGCGAGCGGGCAACACTTACTCCTTCAGAGGTTAATGGTCTGTTGAAGAAGATTGACGCTCACTCTTATACCATCAGCAGTCCCGAGGGTGGCTTTCCTGCAGGGACCAAGTTTAAATCATTCTTGTGGCATGCAACCGCCTCGATTCAGCCGATGACCCTTCTCGCTGGTTATCTCGCTATCTGCTTGAAGAAATGCGTGGTCCCGTATCAGTCAAGTGACATTATGCCGTTGGAAGTGCTATACCCAGCGGTTCAGCTTGTCTATAAGAAGGAACTTTCGCTTCTTCCAGTGATGGTAGCTAATATTCATCGAGGGCTTCGACAGATTTCTAGCGCTTTCACCCAGAAGAAGATGAGCCGTCGGCTAAGATTCCTCTTTCTAAGGTGGAGCTCCCATACACTTATTTGATGGCTTGGTTCGTTCTTCATCGTCCTGATATGATGTCGGTACCTAGCGCAACAGACCATTCTGTTCCCCTGCTACAGTTGCTTGAGCACGGCAGGTGGGAGGGCCGAGGATTCCCTGAAATCAGAAAGCAGCTACAGGTTCACAAATATTGGGCATTTTCCACTTGCTTCCCGCAGTTCTTCGGTCGATATGGCGAGTGTCTGATTGATGAGGAGAGGCCGAGGGAGTATCGAACTCTTTTAGATATCGGCTGCTTTAACTGGCTAATGAACATTAGGCCAGGTTATTTGACCTTCCGGGTGAGGGATCAGTGTTTCATCGAGCCATATCTTCCTTGCCGATTCGCCCGCCAGTTTGGTTATGACCAGCTTTATGTGGGGAATCCACGTCAGCAGCCTCGGACCCATGGTGGTTTGGTGGAAGGTCTCCGAGCATGGTTGTGGACCGTGACAGGTTATACTGGTGTTAAGTTTAGTCTCCCGAGTGCTGAGCGGCAGTTGAATCTCACCTTCTTAAGCTGCAGGTGGTTGTTAGCAGCTAATAAAACTGTCCCCGTGAAGCCGATTGCAGAGCTAGTGGCTGAGGAAGCTTCTCAGGCTGATTCTCGTGGGATTTGGGAAAACGCTCGGTCACAAAGGATACAGAACAAGACTCGTCGGATTGATGAAGAGGGAAAGAGGGTTTTCCATTCTGCAAACGAGACTTCAGGCGGAGATCCTGAAGATTACGAGGACTTTTCCGAGTGAGGTTAACTACCCATTTTTTTTCTTCTGTCTTCCAGAATTATTAAACCTGACAATGGTTTGATGTTTCAGGGACCACAGCTGACCAGGATGAAGAGTTCCGTCCTCCTCCCCAGGCGAGACCTTCGATTATTGTCCTTGCTGCTAGGCGAAAGAGACTAGCCCGTAAGCCGCGTGTAGTTTCCCGAGCATCTGATATGGATTTGCTGGTGATGACCCTGCTAGTGACGGAGGTAACATCTACCCTGTAGACCATTCTGCTGATTATTCAGAACTTCAACTTATGCTTTTCCATCTTTATATAGGAGAGCGTGGGGAGAGTGAGATGAGTCCTGATCCTGTTCCTGTATCTTCTGGCGAGCCTGACTCACCGCACCAGGTAGAAAGGCCTGCAGAAGCTGCCGACGTTAGGGAGGACATCAACGTAGGACCCGATTCAGCGAATCCAGGTACATCTACCATTGACAATGTATCTTTTAGGTGGCACACAAAGGAGTCGAATGATTCGGGATTTGTGCATTCCCTAATTATCTCTGTGCTTCTTGCTCCTTTAGATGACTTGCAGGAGGCGAACATGGATCTTGGGAATAGAGAGGCTAATGCACCCATAAAAGGTAACTCATTTCTATTGGTTGTAGTCTCTTCATTCTTCTTTGGAACTTATACTTTCTTGTGTCAGACTTCTCGATTGATGATTTTGATGAGGAAGGCTTGCTTGTGGACACTCCTATGCTTCACTTCATGTGTGGCTCTCCTCAGACTGATGACCAGTTGCCTGGAGATATGTTTCCTGAGTCCACATTCCCTGAGAACCTTGAGGATGGTTCTTTTGAAGGTTCGTGCTTCCTCCCAAGTTAATTATAGGACTAGCCAATTTTTGACTAATGCAGCTATAATGTGATGCTTCTGAGAATTCTGTTTTGTATTTGACAGGAGCTTTTGTCGAGACTGACCCTGTTGAGTCGACTGTGAGACCAACTACACCAGTTGATACATCCACAGCGGTAACACCTCCGCTACCCCCAGTGACTCAAGAGGGTATGAATTAAGCAACTGAGAATGTTATTTATTTCCTCCTCAAGGCATTTTTGACGGATTTTTCCTTCTTTGTGTATGTTCGCGGGAAAAATGGTAGCTTTCTTCATTGATGATTCCATTGTACTCTTAAATAACAGCTTTTTGGATTACAAAGATCCGGTCTTTTTATAAGATCCGGTTACAATGAAAATCAAACAAAAAATGAAAATTACAACTTTCCTTATTTGTCGAACAAATCGCGAGCTCCTGTTATCCGGTCACTCGCTTTCGTGGGTTGTTTGCCTGCGCCGATGGTTGATCCGTTGACCACCGTACGATCTAGATCCAAACAGATCTACGCAATATGACGGGTATTATTTCACCAAGAAAATAATAGCCGGAGGGATTATTTCACCAAGGAAACAATCGCTCAAATCTCGGGATCAAAGACCAAGCTTTGATCCGGAGTATAGCAACGTAGATCTGAGATCCGGTCCTCTCGAACTCCTGCCTTTCGTGATGCGGATGCTCGTCGAGAAACAGATCTGAATGTCCAAGTCTTCAAGCCTTCAAGAACTCAAGAACAAGATCTCAATCCGGCAGAGTTTCGGCTCTCCAAAAGTCCTCTAAAATGATGAATCACCCTACCTATTTATAGGCAACCAGATCTGTGCATTTGGCACAGATCTGGGCTGGCCACCTCAGGGTGGCTCGGCACTGGGCCAAGCCACCCTGAGGTGGCTCGACCTTGGGTGGCTCGGTTTTTGCCGAGCCCCTCGGGGTGTTGTTTTTCGTCGTTTTCTGCTTTCTGGTTCTGTATTTGATTTATCCGGACCTCGATTTGATAGTCTGGATCTTCATTTGGCAGTAAATCCGCCTTGGTGTTTGAGTTCGAATCTGTTTTATGGTTGGACGACTCGTTGACTTCCCGAACCGTTAGATTGGTTCCGCACGCGAATGCATTCCGTTGCTCGCGTGCAATTCGTTGACCACGTCGCCTCGTCACTCGTTGATTCGTCGAATCCCTGTGTCGAGCTATGCTAAGGGACCTATAGGCAATTTTATACGCCTACAGATACCCCCTCCAAAGTATTTCAGCCTCGTTCTTTTATAGAAGGGTTTGGAATGCTTTGGATATGATTGCCCCTACCCTCAGTCGGTGTAACGGGACCTTGGAATGAATTTTTGTTCTGTATTCCTTCAATCCTTCAGGCTATTCGGTGCTTTGTCGAACTTCTGTAAGGGTTCCGGTGCTGCATTTATTGTCTGACCGTTGTCGGAATTTTGAACTTGAAATCGATTCCTGATTTTCCAATCTTTAGCTTGTGCTTGTTGGTTCAACATATAACTGACCCTCGATTGCTGTCGTTGAGTCTTTATTTGCGACGCGTTGTCCGGCGTTGTGTTATTGAGTTATCCTTAAGAATATATTTAGAAAAATATTCTCCAGGAACTTCTCAATAAAAAATAGAGAATAGTTTATACTCGTATACCTTATTGGAGTATTTCTCATGCCCGAATGAACTAAACCGGTATGATAATTATCTGAACCGGTATGATAATATGTCAAAAAGGCAATAATTTGGCTCAAAAAATTCTTCTGATCCTTCCGAATGTGCGGGAAAGGCCAAAATAAACGAAGGATTGAACCCTCGGTTGATTTGAAGTTGTTTCGATGCTCAATTCAGCTTCAATTTGAATTCTGGTTCAACTCTGGTTCAAACTTGTTCAATCTGGTTCAAAACTGGTTCAAACTGGTTCATGCCTGGTTCAAGACTGGTTCAGTCTGGTCTGGTCTGGTTCAGACTGGTCTGGTCTGGTTCAGCCTTATTTGAACTGCTTTGGCTTGATCTGGTCTGGTTCAGTCATTTCTGGTCTGGCTCAGGGCTGGTTCACTGTGGTTCAAGGCTGGTTCACCTCTATAAAAAGCCTCTTTTTCTCTCTCTTAGGGTCGGATCCCCCCTTGACCTCTTTTTTAATTTTCTCTTCCCTCAAGCATCTTTTCACCTTCAAACCTTGAAATTTGTCTTAGATCTAGGTTTCCTCTTGATCTTAGACCGAAAAATCCTTCAAAACTTCCTTATTTAAAGTTTCTCTCAGGCCCCTCGAGCACGTGGTTCGAGCTCTCTTCAAGATCTAATTTTTGTCGGATCCTCAAGCTTTTCCTCAGGTAAACCCTCCATAATTTTTTAATATTTCATGTTTAATTTAATTTATGAATTTATGGGAGTGCATATGAGGGTTAGGATTATGATTTGGCGCTTCGAGCTTCTCTTTCAGGGGGGTAGAATTGATAAAAAGGGGAACTTTTTTCTGGATCTGATCCCTCAATTTATTTTGTAGATCATTATGTCGCGTGTCTCAAGAGGTCGCTCCCCTGCTGCGTCGGCTGATGGTGCGCCTCCCTCTTACGCTGGTGAGCTATTTTTGGCATATTTGGAAATTTACAAATTAGCCCTTTTTTTCTTGGAAATTTGCAAATTGGTCCTTTTACCCCACGTTGTTCTCCTTGGTGAGGCAATCGGGAAGAGCCTTGATTCTCATTGGTGAGGATCGACACTTTAAAGATAGGTTTTGCTTGGTCAAAACCATATCTCAAAATAAAGGGGGCGATTTGAAGCTACATTGTGCTTTATAAGGTAGGGATATATTGTCAATATACCCTATCTTGTGATTGCACAATGTGGCCAAATCGTCTCACCCTTTATAAGGCAATGACTCTATCTTACCCATTTATAAGATGAGTTCAATTTCCTTTTATAATTGAGACTAACAGGTGTTTAACTGTTTATTTTCAGTGGGATATCCTTCTGGATCATTCTCATCTTATGCAGTATATAGGTGTCATGGCGAGTACTATTCGACTTCCGACGATCTTTCCCCCATTCCAGTTACTCCTCAGTTCGCTTTGGGCACATCGACTGAGGTTGCCCAAGTGGTGAAGGAAGGTGGGCATCGAGCTCTTCGACAGTTGATTACAGATGCACCTTTCGTGAAGGATGCCAGTTCTATTCAGCCTCTTAGGAAGAGCGATTTTTTATTTGGCGACTCTGTCGAAGACTCGGATGCCGTGTTTATTGATGCCGAGCAGTGGCTTCATAAAACCGGCAGTGGTTTCATATACTTACCGAAGATTTCTCGGCATTGTTTATTGACTGAGCTCAGGCATCAGGCTGTGACACGGGAGATGTCGTGGCGCTTGACGGAGGAGCATGAGAGCGTCCACTGCGGTTACATCACTCATCAGGCATTTCCTGGCTCGAGCAGGAGTCATGTCACCGGATTGCGTCCTGGAGTATTGGGGCTGGATGCACCACCACGTAACGAGTTCCTTGCCACTGCTTCTACCTTGAGGAATCACCTCGCTGTTCTAGGACGGGAGATGCCTGTGACGCGTCACAGAATTTATGGTTGGGTCCATTCTTTTGACAAGTTTTGGTGGACTCGCATGACGACGTACGTCTTAAGCCGATGGGGCGAGGAGTTGCACGCTTGTGGTTTATATGCAGCCGTTCGTGCCACCATGTATGGCTTGCCTGTCAGCGCGAGGCATTTCTGTGCTTTGTTCGAGCTTTATAATCCAGATTCGAACACTTTTCTGACCCGGCAAGGGGAGGTGGGCTTGGCTCTTCACGAGATGCACAGGATTTCTGGTTTGCCCATGGGACATATGTTATATCAGGAATACTTTCCCTCCAATCATGAATTGAATCAATTGAAGGATCGTATGCCCGATCGCTATGAGACTCTATGGGACCTCACTTGTCACTATCATATTGCTTTGGCGCAGTCTGAGCCTTTAGCAAAGAGGACCAAGGTATTCGTGAGTCTGAAGCAGTTTGCAAATTATTTGTTCAAGAATCTGGAGAGCAATTCTGGGGAGGCTATTTGTGAGTTGGCCACACTTACTCCCTCAGGGGTGAACAGTCTACTGAAGAAGATTGACGCTCATTCTTATACCACTAGCAGTCCTGAGGGTGGCTTTCCTGCAGGGACCAAGTTCAAATCATTCTTATGGCATGCAATCGCACCGATTCGACCGATGACTCTTCTTGCCGGTTATCTCTCTATTTGGTTAAAGAAATGCGTGGTTCCATATCAGTCTGGCGACGCCTTGCCCTTGGAAGTGCTCTACCCAGCAGTTCAGCTCGCCTACAAGAAAGAACTTTCACTTCTTCCGGTGATGGTGGCTAACATTCATCGAGGACTTCGACAGCTTTCTAGTGCCTTTACATGGAAGGAAAGTGATTTGCCGGGTCAGATTCCCACCATTAAGACGGAGCTTCCGTACACTTATTTGATGGCTTGGTTCGTCCTTCACCGTTCTGACATGATGTCGGTACCGAACGCCACAGACCACTCTGTTCCCCTACTACAGTTGCTTGAGAATGGCAAGTGGGAGGGGCGCGGATTTTCTGACATCAGACAGCAGCTGCAGGTCCACAAGTGTTGGACATTTTCCACTTGCTTTCCGCAGTTCTCCGGCCGATACGGGGATTGTTTGATAGATGAGGAGAGGCCGAGGGAGTATCGAACTCACTTAGACATCAGCTGCTTTAACTGGCTGGTGAACATTAGGCCAGGTTATCTGACATTTCGGGTGAGGGATCAGTGTTTCATAGAGCCATATCTACCCTACCGATTCGCTCGCCAGTTTGGCTATGATCAGCTTTACGTCGGGAATCCCCGTCAGCAGCTTCGGGCCCACGGCGGTTTGGTGGATGGTCTCCGTGCATGGTTGTGGACCGTGACTGGCTGTACTGGTACTAAGTTTAGTCTCCCGAGTGCTAATCGGCAGTTGAACCTCACTTTCTTAAGCTGCAAGTGGTTGTTAGCAGCTAATAAGACTATCCCCGTGAAGCCGATCGCAGAGCTAGAGGCCGAGGAAGCTTCTCAGGTTGATTCTCGTAGGATTTGGGAGAACGCTCGGTCACAGAGGATACGGAACAAGACTCGTCGGATTGATGAAGAGGGAAAGAGGACCTTCCATTCTGCAGACGAGGCTTCAGGCGGAGATCCTAAAGATTACGAGGACTTTTCCGAACGAGGTTAATCATTCATCTTTTTCTTCTGCTTTCCAGAATTATTAAAGCTGACAATGGTTTGATATTTCAGGGACCATTGGTGACCAGGAAGAAGAGTTCCGTCATCCTCCCCAGGCGAGAGCTTCGATTATTGTCCCTGCTGCTAGGCGGAAGAGATTAGCTCGCAAGCCGCGCGCAGCTTCACAAGCATCTGATATGGATTTGGCTGGTGATGATCCTGCTAGTGACGGAGGTAACATCTACCCTATAAACCATCCTCTTGACTATTCAGAACATTGACTCACGCTTTTCCATCTCTATATAGGAGAGCGTGGAGAGAGCGAGATGAGTCCCGATCCTATTTCTGTATCTTCTGGTGAGCTTGACTCACCGCCCCAGGTAGAAAGGCTTACAGGGGTTGCCGACGTTAGGGAGGATATCAATGTAGGACCTGATCCCGTAAATCCAGGTACATCTACTATTGACAGTATATATATTTTTAGATGGCACATTAAGGAGTTGAATGATTCGGAATTTGCGCATCCTCTAATTGTCTCTGTACTTCTCGCTCCTTCAGATAACTTGCAGGAGGCGAACATGGATTTTGGAAATAAAGAGACTAATTCACCCATAAAAGGTAACTCATTTCAATTGGTTGTAGTCTCTTCATTCTTCTTTGGTACTTATATTCTCTTGTGTCAGACTTCTCGACTGATGATTTTGACGAGGAAGGCTTGCTTGTGGACACTCCTATGCTCCACTTCATATATAGCTCTCCTCAGATTGATGACCAGTTACCTGGAGATATGTTCCCTGGATCCTCATTCCCTAAGAATCCCAAGGATGATTATTTTGAAGGTACGTGTCTCATCCCAAGTTAATTATAGGACTAGCCAATTCTTGACTAATGCAGCTATAATGTGATGTCTCTGAGAATTCTGTTTTGTGTTTGACAGGAGCTTTTGTCGAGACTGATCCTGTTGAGCCGACTGCGAGACCAACTACACCAGTTGATACCTCTACAACGGTTACACCCCCAGTACCCCCAGTGACTCAAGAGGGTATGAATTAAGCAACTGAGGATGTTATTTATTTCCTCCTCAAAACATTTTTGACGGATTTCTCCTTCTTTGTGTAGGGTCTTCTTCTCGGCTTCATATCCTAGTGAAGGAATTGCTATCAGACAACGATCCTGAGAAGATCGTTCTCTGCATAGAACTTCGCTCCTTCTTCTCCTTCGTGAATGCTATGATTGGCAAGCTCTTCCACGGTGGACTCTTCCTTCGCCAATTCAAGCCTTTCCTTGATTCCAAAGTCAATTTGATAAGGGAAGCATGATATCCAGATTTGGCACAGGCTATAGTTAATGACCTCGATTGCCTAGATCATGAGCTTCAGATGTTTCATGAGCTCCGAGATGCAGGCGCCTCCTCATTTATTGCTACCGAGCTGGATACCCGCTTACAGTCATCGCGCGAGACTCAGATTCTTGCTGAGCTCGAGATTCAGATGCAGCGGGACCGAGTAGATCGAGTTGAGACCAGCCTTGCTGCTAGGTCATCTTCACTTGCCGAGTTCGACCTTTCTATTACCTCTTGTGCGACCGAGATAGACCAGCTCAGAAGAGCACTCCGTGACAAAGAGGAGACTATGGATATTCTTCAGATGACGAAAGCACAGGATCAACAAACCCACACTGCCTTATCTGATGAGCTGAAATCTTTGAAGCAGAAGCTAGTCGAGACAGAGGAGATTGCTGCGAGGACTTCAGCCACCACCGAGGAGTCCATCAGAACTGGACTTAGGCAAGCTTATGATGAGAAGCTGTCTAAGTCAGTCAGCAGATTTTTGGTCATGGGCTTGATGTATGATTTTGTTTGCTGAGTACTTTGACTTTTGATTCCTTTAGTGAAACTGGTTTTCATCTTCATCTTTATTATGATTCGTCATTCCGTTTGAAATGATTGACCATAATACTCATAGGATTTTTGGCAAACCCTCAGCCATCAACGGGTTTGATGAGCCTTTACCGACTACCGTTTGAGTCGGGCTAGCATGCGAATTGTTTAAATCCGTTCGCATGTAACGTTATGCTCAGAGATTAAATTCTCTGAGACTTTGTGCTATGATGTCGAATACATAGACTTCGCCATTGTTACGGGAATAGGCTACCCAGCGATACGTGTTAGGTGTTGGCTTTAGGATTTTTGGCTAACCCCCAGCCTTCAACGGATTTGATTAGCCTTTACCGACTACCGTTTGAGTCGGGCTAGCATACGGATTGTCTAAATCCGTTCCGCACGTGACGTTAAGCTAAAAGAGTTAACTCTTTTAGTGCTACGACATTGAATACGTAGACTTCGTCTTTCTCCTGTGAAAAGACTAAACAGCAACGTGTATGAGACGTTAACTTAGGATTTTTGGTAAATCCTCAGCCTTTAACGGATTTGATGTGCTCTTACCGACTACCGTTTGAGTCGGGCTTGCATGCGGATTGTCTTAATCCGTTCCACATGTGACGTTGTGCTAAAGGAATGAACTCCCTTAGACTTTTTTGCTACAACTTCGAATATGTAGACTTCGCCATTATTATGGGGATAGGCTACCCAGCAACGTGTATTAGACGTTGACTTATCCCTACTTAGGCTTCGGGATAAAGGTCCCCAGAGTTAGGCTCAACCTTTTTCTACGGATAAAGACCAAACCGGCGACGCGTGTTAGGCGTCGGCATATCCTTTCTTAGGATTCAGGATAAAATTCCCCATACGTGTAAGGCATGGATTTTGGTGTTATTAATAATAACCTGCCATAATGTTGAATATGTGGACGAGTGTTCTTTTTAATGGCTAAGAACTAACCAGCGACGCGTGTTAAGCGCAGACTTATCCTTGCTTAGGTTTTAGGATAAAATACCCCAGAATCGAACTCTGGTGTCTTTTTTCAATCGGAGAAGGACTAAACCGGTAGCGCGTGTTAGGCGCAGACTTATCCCTGCTTAGGATTCGGGATAAACTTCCTAGGATGAATCCTAAATTTATAAATTTTGGAAAAAGAGTTGGTGTGGGAAAGGAAGAATTTAATATTCTATTCCCCGAACAAGGAAGGAAGAATTTTATATTCTATTCCTTGATTCTGGAAAGGAAGAATTTTATATTCTATTTCCAGTGCAAGAAAGAAACTAGAAGCGGGATCTCCACTCCGAGAATCTGTAAGACCTAGATAAGCTTACCTTTTATAGGGTTGGTTATCTGATCGAAAGATGAGCTCTTCGTTTATCGAAGTGACATTTCAACTTCGGTTATAACCATGAGAAGGTTTAACCAAAGAAAAAAGAAAGGGAGTTTTTTCGTTTATCGAAAGAGGACTCC
>BQKN01014961.1:0-11665 GCA_022839385.1 Asparagus kiusianus | reverse complement strand
CTTTGTTTTCATTTTACCCTGTTGTAACGCTCGAAGTTGTAACAGATCTCAAAAAAAGAGAACATCAATGAAAACAGCAACTTTTACCGGAAACAGATATCATGAAGCAAGATAAAGTTATAGTGATGGTTACAGAAACTGCTAGACCATCCAACTATAAGAAAAGAAAGTTTTCTTATAAGAAAAAGCCAATAAAGGAAAGAAAGTTTCTAAGAAAAAAAAGAAAATATTGATTAGATTGGTGATGAATGCTTCTTTTGTAACAAGAATGAGCATTAGAAAAGGAATTGTAAATGTTACCTTGCATCATTGAAGAAACTTCTGAAGGTATATAATTTCATTACTTAGTAGAGGCTAATGTAGTGAGTTATCTTCTTATACATGGTGTGTGGATTCCAGCTCATCTTCACATATTTCCAATTCCTTGTAGGGGTACAAAGAAAGACGAAAGCTTGAAGATAGAGAGATCACCTTAACAGCAGGGACTGGAGTCTTGGTTTTAACATTATTTATAGGAACTTATTTTTTACATTTGAATAAAGGGCATGTAATGGAACTAAAAGATTGTCTTTATGTGCCATCCTTTAGGAGAAATTTGATTTCTGTTTCTAAATTTCGTAAAAATAGATATTCTATTTTATTTAGCGTTACATCTGCTATAAAGTTTGGAAATTCTATTTTTGCTTATTGTGAAGTTAAAAATGACATATATTATATATCAACTGTCCTTAATTCTTATGCAAATGTTATTGAAGTTGATAAATTTCTTAAACGTAAGTTTGATCAAAGTAATCCAACTTATCTTTGACACACAAGGTTGGGTCATGTTAATATTGATTGGATCAATATGTTGGTAAAGGATGGTCCTCTAGATTTTCTAAAAGTAGAAAATTTTTCAACTTGTGAACCTTGCCTAAAATGTAAGATGACTAAATTACCCTTTTCAGGAAAACGTGCTAGAGCTAAAGGTACTCTTGATATTATACATTCTGATGTATGTGGTCCTTTAAATGTTAAAGCAAGAGGCGGATATTCATATTTTATAATATTCATGGATGATGCATCTTGATGTGGCTATATTTATTTAATGCGTCATAAATGAGAATGTTTTCAAAAGTTCAAAGAATATAAAGCCGAAGTTGAAAAGAAACTTGATAGGAAGTATCAAGGCCATTCGATCTGATAGAGGTGGTGAGTACCTATCTGAAGAGATTAAGAAATTTATGAAAGAAAATGGAATTGTTAGCAATTTGACACCTCTCAGAACACCACAACATAACAGTGTGTCAGAAAGATGGAACCGAACCCTATTAGATTTGGTTAGATCCATGCTTAGTCATTCACAGGTTCCTATTTTCTTATGGGGTTATGCATTGGAGACTGTAAACTATTTGTTAAATAGAATTTCTACCAAATTAGTTTCGTCCACTCCATATGAGATATGGAATGGAAAGAAACCAAGTGTTAGACACTTAAATGTTTGGGGTTGTCCTGTTCATGTAAGAAAACAAATAATGGACAAATTAGAGTCTACAACAAATAGAGGTCTATTTGTAGGCTATCCTAAAGAAAATATTGGGTATTATATTTATAACCCCAATGATCAGACAATGACTATTAGTAGAAATGTGTTCTTTCTAGAAGATCAAATTGTTGGTCAAGGATATATAACTCTAGAAGATGAATCGTCTTTTTCGATAGGAGAGTTACTTGATCCAGTGGGAGAGACTCCAAACACCATTGCGGATTCTATTGATTCAGTAGGAGTTTCAAGTAATAAAGTGAATGGAGATTCATTATCTAAATCTGTTGTTGATGCGCCAATTACAATAAGGAGATGAAGTAGGATCATTCATCCACCTGTACGGTACAGACACCTCAATGAAACATATTTGATGGAAAACAAAGAGGATGATGAAGATCCTAGAACTTACAAAGAAGCTATGTCTGACATAGATTCTAGTACGTGGGTTGATGCCATAAAAGCTGAAATGGACTCCATGTATCATAACAAGGTTGTAGGTATTAAAAATTACCTATAGGTTTTCGAACATAACTCAAGACGAAAAAATAAAGAACATCGTTATTTGAGTCAGAGAGGGTCATCTGATGCCAAAAAGAAGCAAAAGAATGCGTGAAACGATGAAATGACGGAACGACAAACAGCGAAACTGTTTCACAATCAGCGAGAGAGTCTGAAGAGTCTTGAAACCCGAGACACATAAATGTGTCTCGGATGCCGAGGCACCTCATTATGTCTCGGGTGCCGAGACACACCAATGTGTCTCGCACACAGTGAAGCCCCATGACATGTTTTTTAATGATTTATTCATTTTTCATGCAGTCCATTGTCTCTGTAGCTGCCTTGGGAACATCCTTAAACACAGGAAAGTCATTATAAACTAAAAATCTGCCCAAATCACAGTTGGTTACGAATTCTTATCCATAAACACGGCTTCCGAAGCCTATAAATACCCCCCTCCTTACACACTTGTGAAGGGTACAGATGTACTAACGAATTAGTGAAGTGCTGCGGTTTAAGAGCAGAAACCCATGAATTTCAAAGAGAGAGGTGGAGATCTTGGCAAACTTCATGCATAAAGAGGAAGTTTTTGAAAGATCTAAAGGCCTTCAGTTGTTTCCTCAGTATTCAAACCTTGATTTGATATCGAAAAGAGTATTTATCTCACATTACTAAGATATCTACTTCTGTTCATTTTTCAAAAATGAAATAAGAATATCGAGTCTTCTTCACGATTAATCCGGATCTAGAATCGATGGTCCACGAGCTAATTCATTCCTGACATAGGCAAAGATCACACGTAAGCAGCGATTGATAAACAATCTCTGCGTGTGTTTCTAGGAAATCCTCTTTTTGTTTATTTTGTAAAGAGAAGTCTTATAAAAAAGATTACCCTTGTGATTCTGTTGTATCGATAAATAATTATAATGGATTCTGCAAAGAAATTGATTTCCGACACAAACATGCTGACGACCATAGTAGAAGCCAACGGTCTCGCTTCCAAGACCGGAGTGTCACAACCGATCAACATCCCGGTTGACTCAGCGGTTGAGTACGAGTTCGACCAAGAAAAGTTTGAGGAGTACCTCTCATCCTCCAGTGAGAGAGGTTGAGTTTTGCATCGAGTTACAGCCAGACATAGCACCAATATCACGAGCACCTTATCGTATGGCATATGCTAAGATTAGGGAGCTATAGACTCAGTTAGAGGAGCTCATTGCTTAGGGTTTCATTCACCAAAGTCATTCTTCGTGTGGAGCATGTCCTCTTCATGAAGAAGAAGGACGATAGCATGTGTTTGTACGTAGATTATTGTGAGTTGAATAAGGTCATCATCCGGAACAGGTATCCACTACTGAGAATTGATGACTTATTCGACCAGTTGTAGGAAGCATAATGTTTCTCGAAGATTGATCTTCATTCTGGCTATCATCAGTTGCAGGTTCGGGAGATGGATATTCCCAAGATTGCCTTTTTGACTCGATATAGGTCTTTTGAGTTCCTTATCATTCCATTTGGGCTAACCAATGCACCTGCGGTATTCATGGATTTGATGAACCGAGTTTTCCATCCATACTTGGACCAATTCGTGATCGTTTTCATTAACGACATCTTTATCTATTCGAGATCAGAGGCCGAGCACAAGTAGCATCTTCGTTTGGCATTGCAGACTTTGCGGGAGCACCAGTTGTATGCCAAGTTCAGTAAGTGTGAATTTTGGCTTTCAAAGGTCAGATTTTTAGGCCATGTCATCAGCAAGGAGGGCATTATAGCTGATCCAGCCAAAGTGGAAGCAATTCTTGATTGGGAGCCGTCGAAGATCGTGACAGAGATTCGTAGCTTCTTAGGTCTTGTTGGCTATTACAGGAAGTTTATCTAGTACTTTTCCAAGATTGCTACCCCGTTAACACACCTTACGAAGAAGGGTGTAGAGTTTGTTTGGGGACCGAAGTACAAGAAAGCTTTTGAGACTTTAAAGACCAAGTTAACTACAACACCGGTTTTGATTAACGTGAGAAGTGATAAGACTTTTGTTGTCTACACGGATACATCTTTGTCAGGATTAGGAGGCATTTTGATGTAGGCCCAAAGAATTAGTAACTTATATTTTGCGACAGCTGAGGACTCATGAGTAGAATTATTATCACACCCACGACTTGGAGTTGGCAGCGGTAATCTTCGCACTGAAAATGTAGAAACATTATCTTTATGTAGTCCAGTTCGAGTTATTCACCGACCATAAGAGTCTGAAGTATCTTTTCTCCCAGAAGGAACTCAACCAGAGGCAGCAACGATGGGTAGAGTTCATCAAGGATTATGAGTTCGCACTTCAGTACCATCCGGTAAAGGCGAACGTTGTAGCAGACACATTGAGTAGGAAGCACCATCACGGGCTTACAACTTTGAGGTGCTCGTTGTATCGAGATCTTCTCACTCTTAGTCAATTTGATTTTAGACCAGAGATCGGTGGGAGCAGCGTATTTTTGGGAGCTTTAGCCGTATAGCTGTCATGGACTACTAGAGTGATCAGTGCTCAGGTAGAGGACTCTTGGATTCAAACCTGAAAGGGGGAGATTTAAAAATAGCCCAAGGCTGATTAGACCATCGGATCAGATGGGGGCCATCGAATGAAATGCCGACTAGTGGTGCCGGATATTCCACAGTTGAAGAAGGAATTATTTCATGACGCACATCGTACCAGGTACATAGTGCATCCAGGCATAACCAAAATGTACAAGGACATGAAGAGATATTTTTGGTGGAGTGGCATGCGTAAGGATATTGCAGAGTATGTAGAGAAATATTTTACCTGTCAGCAAGTAAAGGCAGAACATCAGAGACCCGCAGGAACCCTACAACTTTTACCTATTCATGAGTGGAAGTTGGCAAATATTTCTATGGACTTTATTGTGGACAATTCGATCTGGGTGATTGTTGATCGATTGACGAAGTCAGCTCACTTCCTACCCATTAGGACTACTTAGACGGCAGAGACTTATGCGAGGATTTTTATCAGAGAGATTGTACGATTACATCTGAGGATTTTTATCAGGGGATTGCTAAGGTATAGCAATTATGTTTTCGTAATGATGATTAGACTCTTGTTTCAAGCTAATTGACGTACTAGCTTAATTATGGCTAGAGGGCTCCATCTCTCTACATAAGTACAGTGATCGACAACATCAATCGCCTGCAGATACACTAGTATCTTATATTGAAATGTCTTATCAAGAGTCTTTAGCCCTCAAGCTCCATTCTCAACTGATGTAAAAGTATGAGAGATCAGAAAATGAATTTCTATTGCAAATCAATCATTTGTGTATCTATTATTCTATAACAATAGGAAAATCCAATATTTACTATTCATGTTACAGTAATACTACAGTAAATTATTGTAGCATTGTTACTGTAGCACAAACATGAAATAAATTCCTATAGATTTATTGCTGCAGCACAGGCGAGATTTGTAGTGTTCAAAAATATTACTGTAGCTCAGGCAGGATACTGTAGCATTATAAGTGTTGTTGTAGCACTTACAAAAACTGTATTTAAATACAGAATTACTATAGCGGAAATAAAAAATAGAGTCCGTACTTTGCACGGGGTGCATGCTAGTTTCTTTTAATGGGAAATTCTTCCAGGTCCCTAACCAGACTAGTAATTGTTATTAATTAGATGGCAGAAATAGTAAAACTTTGATTCAATGAGGAGGTCACGGAGGATTGTTCTTAGGGCCTGTTTGGCTATTTCCACAAAAAAAAAACAGAAATGGAAATATCACATTTCAAATGCTTTCATGACATTTCAAGATATTTCACAGTTTTCTTTTTTTTGTTTGTTTCGCAAAGAAAACTCCCCATTTCACTGCCAAGTCACACAAAAAACCAAAAAAGCCTCCATAGTAACAATGTTGGACATTTCCATTTTTTTTGTTTGTTGAGAAAAAGAAAAATAAAAAGAGAGAAAACCAATTTAAATAATATGTTTTATTCTTCATAACCTCATAAATAGTGCTTTTACTAATTAATAATTCTCAGATGGGACATTTTTAAGTGTTTTCAGCCCATTTTGTTGTGAAAACACATTTCTTGAAAATGTGAGGTGGCATCCTACGTGACACTTCATTTCTTGAAAATTAAAAACAAAACAAACATTTGAAATGGAAACCTCTTGAAAACAAAAACTCATGTGACACATATGACATTTCTTAAAAGTTGAGGTGACAACACATTTCCCATTTTTTTTGAGCAAACAAACAGACCTAATAAAATATGCCAATAAAAAATTGCAGGAAAAAGTGAGACAAGAAGCCTAATAAAATCAGAAAAGGGACAAAAAAAGATACAATTGATATTATACATTGCATCGACCTACGAACCTCTTTAATTTTGTTGTGAGGGAGACCCAACCTGTCATCAATCAAATCCACCTTGATGGATATTCAACTATGAATTAAAGGTCCCGAGTTCACAAATTATTGTGCCATTTGATGATAATTGATCAATTAGAGCAAGTGCATCAGGCTCCCAGTTGGGAGTCCTAGTCAGCAAGCTCTCAAGAGATCTCAAGCATTTTAGAATTAAAAATTAAAAAAATAAGTCTTAGGAGGTCATCCTTCTTCTATGGAGCTCCAACAAGCTCCTAGTTAGGAGCTTCAACAATATCAAAAAAGCCCCTCTTCTATTTTAATATTTTACTCATTACTTTCAATTATATTTAAATCTCTTGTATTTTTTTCCTAACCGTTGGGATGCAGCATTCGAGGTAGCGCACACGGTCTTCGAGGTAACCAACGGTCTTCGAGGGAACGCACACAGTCTTCGTTATGGCCTGTGGTCTTCGAGGGAGCACACACGATCTTCGAGGTAACCCGCGGTCTTCGAGGTTGGGCACGAAGTTCGAGGCATCGCAAACTTTGACCGTCAACCGACTGATTCCTATAAAATTCGATGCCTTCTCTCCTCAACCCATCATCCCCAGAACAAAATGTCTAGCTCATCTAGCTCTAGTGATGATAAAATGATGAAGATGTTCTTTCTTATGGGAGCTGCTATCGTTGAGGAAGAAGAACAGGAGAAATGTTCAACTTCAGTTAAACATAAAAGACGTATCGTGCTCCATCGAAACCGATTGGAAGGCCACAATCGGTTGTTCCAAGATTATTTTGCTGACGCACCAACCTATCCTCTTCATTATTTTCATCGAAGATTCATAATGACGCGTTCGTTATTCCTTCGAATCCACGACGCAGTCGTCGAACATGACAAGTACTTCATCCAAAAGAGGAATGGTGCTGGACAGTTGAGACTATCCAGTCTTCAAAAGATTACTGCAGCTATGCGGATGCTCGCATATGGAGCATCTGCTGACTCCGTTGATGACTACGTTCAAATCGGTAAAAGTATGTCGCTTGAGAGCGTGAAGAGGTTCGTTCGATCAATTATCAACATCTTTGGAGAGGAATACCTTCGTTCGCCGACTATTGAAGACGTTGCACGCCTGCTCGAGGAAGGTTCACAACGAGGTTTTCCTGGTATGCTTTGGAGCATCGACTGCATGCACTGAACATGGAAGAGCTGTCCAACTGCCTGGAAAGGTATGTATACTGGACATTTTCATGAACCTACAATTATTTTGGAGGCTGTAGCTAGCAAAGATCTTTGGATATGGCATGCCTTCTTTGGACTGCCGGGGTCTCACAATGACCCTAGTGTTCTACATCGTTCACCGGTATTCGCACAACTTGCGGAGGAAAGAGCTTCACCATGCAACTATACTGTCAATGGCCATGAGTATAATATGGGATACTATCTCACGAAGGGAAGAGCTTCACCTTATTTTGGAGGCGTGTTGCAAGCTCGATTTGCGATTGTTCGTGGACCAGGATATTTATGTCAACCTTGTGTGCTAAAAGACATCATGACAGCTTGCATCATAATACATAACATGATCGTTGAAGATGAACGAGATTGTCAATTGGACAACAACTTCGACTTTACTGATTCGGTACCAGTCGTTGAGCTTTCTCATGTGCAGACGGTGCCTCTATCTGAGTTCATCCAAAATCATCATTGGATCAGGAACACGCAAACACACAAATCACTAAAAAATGATTTGATCGAGCATTTGTGGCAGCTCAAGGGATCCATCGCCGAGGATTAAGTTTCTTTATGTCTAATATAATTTTAGAAAAGGAGTTCAAGTTCTTGTACTACGCCAATTTCATTTTCAATAAAGTAGTTGTTTTCATTCAATGCTAAAATTTTCAACTTCAAGTACAATCATAAATCTAATACAAGATAATATTTGATAATTAGGAAGAACTAATGAGGATGCGATACGAGTACAATATATAATAATTAGGAAGAACACTTAGACATCCACCTCTTCAATATCTCTGCCTGACGCATTTTAAAGTATTGTCGTTGAACTGAATTGAGGGTTGAGAAATCCATCTTCATGATATCGTCATCTTGTTTCTTCTGTTTTAGCTCTATTTTTTGATTGGTGGTTTGCTTCATCCATGCGAAAGCCTCTCCCATGATGGACTTAGCGGACTCAGAGTTTTCCACATTTTGTTTCCTCTTGAGCTTTGCCACTTTCCTCCCTTCAGGCCTTGCTATAACATCATCCGAGTCAGTGTTCAACTCGATGGGGGTTGCTGGCATGGAATTGTTTGGTAAGGAATCAGAGGTTGTAGTTCTTCTTGGCTGTGATCGAATCTTATTGTAAGTTTCCATTTGTTGGATCCACTTTTGATGATGACACAACTCAACCCAGCAATGGTCAAACACGAATGGCTTACCATAAAGAGATTGGTATAATTCTTTTACTTTTGCAGTCTACACAAGAGTTAAATTTAGAATAATCAAACATATAAGATAAATATTTACATAAAAACATATAAGTTAAATATTTACATAAAAACATATAAGTTAAATATTTACCTGGTTAATAATTCTCGTACCAGATCTTTGTCTTCCTTCAATCTGAGCAATGCACCCGTAGAACTTGTTGACAGATAGTTGAATTGTTGACCAACGGTGCATCATTTTGTTTGGTGTGCGGCTCGTTGGATCGGTGGAGTATTGGATAAAGTAGTCGTTAGCTCTGTGCCAAAACTTATCTTTGTGTTGCCCCGTACCTTGGATGGCGTCTTGGCTCGTGTTCAGCCAAGTAGACACAAAAAGCTTATCCTCGTGGACAGTCCAATTTTCGGACCGCGTGTAAGCCTTCTTCTTCTTTGTGGTCGGTGTTTCTTGGGATGACACTTGTTGTGTTACGGATTGCGAGAACTCGAAGGGATACTCTTCTTCTACGACTTCTGTATAGAACGTCGAGTATAAGGTTGATCCTTCACCGGTAAGGAGTTGCGAATAGTAGTTGTTTTGGGAGGGATCCATGAGATTTGTAATTTGATAGGAGAAAATAGAGTTTTTTTATGATAGAGTTGTGTGGAATGATTTGTGTAGTGAATTGTGAATTTATAGAGTTTTTTTACTGTTCAACGACATTATTTTTCAACTCTAACGGCTCATTTTTAATGTTCATTTTCCTAACTCACCGGTCATTTTCAACGGCATTATTTTTCACTCAACGGTCATTTTTCAACGTATCATGCTCATTTATTTCATTTATCTTCAACGTATCATTTTCAACGACATTACTCTTGTGTAGCCAATTAAAAAAAACTCAGCAAAATAATCTGTCCTTATCTTCACTCCCCAACCGTCATTATCTTCATCTCCCCAACCAAGATAATCCGTCATTATCTTCATCTCCCCAACCGTCGCCCCAAATCTTCATCTCCCCAACCAAGCGCCGCCCCAAATCTTCATCACCTCAAATCTTCAACTCAGCAAAAAACCCAGGCCTCTTCATCTCCGTCGCACCAAACCCAGGCCTCTTCATCTCCCCAACTAAGCTCCGCCGTCGAAACAAACTCTCTCCCGCAACCTCCGCTGCCGCCGATCGGAGAGGGTCCAACTAAGAAGGTGAAGTTCGCGCCGCACATAAAAGGTTGGATTTTTTGCTTCAATTTTGGGTAGATTTCACTTTTTTTTTCAACTCTGCAATTGTGTACTTGTGGGGGGGTTTTTGTCAAATTTCTTCCCAGTTGGGAGCTCCCAAGCGCTCCACAAATTTGTGGAGTGCTTGGGAGCTCGGAAGCTCTCAACAGCCACGTCAGCCTAAGGAGCCCCGCTTAGGAGCGGTTAGGAGCTTGTTGGAGGGGGGGCTGCCAACTTTCACGGCCACGTCAGCCTTGAGAGCTGTATGTAGGAAAATTGCAATAAAGAAGATAAAAGAAAATTTGAATTGATTCCTTTGATCTCGATTACAACTTGATTACAAAAGAGAAGAGAACGAGTTTGATTCTCTCCTTTGTTTAAAACTGGGTTCTTCTTAGTAGCGATGGAGTGCCTCATTCGATTGCTTGCGTCGAATTTGCTCTCCGTTGACGATCCGACCGTACTATTATCTCGTGGGAACGATGAACTTCTGTAGGAAGTTTTATACGTAACTCTTTAATGAGTTTAAGAACTCTGAACGAGTTAAAACTCTATAGATAGAGTTGTTAGAACCGAAAATTCGGTTGATGATCAAGCTTTTATCTGTTGTCGAAGAATCCTCTCGGATCTGATCTCCTGAGATTGATTCAAAAATCTTATCTCCAAGGATTTCACTGCTGCTGTGGAAACCTGAGTGGTTGAGATCTTCAATCGCCCCCCAAACCCCTCGGCCTCTGACTCAGTTGAGTTTGTTGAGCTTTTATAGGGGAATAAGGGGTTGTAACTGACCCCTATATCCGCTCCTACGTGGGCGAAAATCCCTCAGAACGTGGGATAAACGGTTCTGGAACCGTTCGACTTGTGTTTGAACAAGTCAAACGCCCAATCTGGCGTTCAGAACCCAACTTCGTGTCTTAGGATTGAGACGCGAGGTTGGGTGTTAGCTGAACATTGATGAACGCGAGGGTCGCTCGCGTTTTGGCTTGTTGCCTACTTGGTGACGCGGGGGTCGGTGTTAGTTGAACCCTTATGAACGCGAGGGTTGCTCACGTTGAGTTGTGACTTGGAAACGCGGGGGTCGCCTGCACTTCCATATTTGTGACGCGAAGATGACTTCCGCGTTCTAGAAGGAGTTTGTTGACTTGTAACTTCTTCTGTAAGGTGTTGCAAAGACCGTTGTTCTGTAATCCTCGCTTTAGCTGTTGTGGAGTGTGAAAGTCGTCAAATTATAACCTTCACTGTAGTTTGTGAAGACTGCTGAATAGAATTTCCATCAGTTGTCGGAAGTGTCATCGAATTATAACTCTTCTCGATCTACGTGAAAAGGCCTCCATTCGCAGTTTCTTCGTTTATCGACCCGAAAACTATTTGATTGTAGCTTTCGTTGTAGGAGCTTAGACGGGAATCAACATCCATGGTGTCTTTTAGACGAATATTTGCCTACAACTCTCTACCAAGCAACTCACTAACTAAGTCCAACCTTTTATTTCTCAAATCATTACACTGCTCATCAGCATCTCTATTAGTCATGCTGTTGTCGCAGCCATCAAGATCAATCATCTCAGAAATGAGGTTGTGTTTGCGGTGATTTGAAAGTCATTTGATGGTGACCTCCATCGTAGGGGCTTGTTTT
>BQKN01014952.1:0-21759 GCA_022839385.1 Asparagus kiusianus | reverse complement strand
AAATAATTTTTTGTAAAAAATAGAGTGATATATAACACATTATAAATTTTTATAATGTGTTATAATCCAATTTAGGTGAATAAAAAAATAACGTTATCCCTAGACTTCCGTCCAATAATTACATCCAATTATTTGGACTTATAATATATGATATACGACTCAGATTGGGGTAGGAGACGAAGTTTTCTTCCAAAAATGAGCGTTTATTTTATATTATAGGAATAAAAAATTGGTACTGAAATTGGTAATTAATGGATCTGTCCTTCTCGGACGGGTTAGGAATATAGTAGTGCATACATCCAACTTTGTATACTTTGTATATTTTCATTCTTGGAAGTTTTGGCAGCACGTATTCGTTGTTCTCCGTGTACAATAAGCGTATGTTGTTCTGCGTTTCGGGCTATTGCTGATACGCATAATAACATCCGCACAGTGTACAGGGAGAACAGCGGGTAGGTGCTGCCGAAATTTTTAAGAAATGAAAATATACAAAGTATATGAAGTTGGATGTAAGCACTACTATATTCTTAATGGATAGAAGCCTTCCTATGACAGCCGATCAATTAGTGTAATTAGTTTCTACGTACGTTTCAAATATATTTTATGTAAAACTAAATTTATATTGTTAAATGATATATGAACGTATGTTAGATTTGTGTTGTATGTATAAAGTCCATGAATGTTACTAGTAGTTGTGTGATTTGTCGTAGTTAATAATTATATATAATTTACAGATGAGGGTAATTCCTGACAAATCATAGATAGATATCCCACGGCTTCATAGATTTCGTGACACGCGATACAATGAGGGATGTGAAGCCTTCATACGTTATGCAGAAATGAATCCGAGAAAATTAGCAAGTGGTGCTATGTATTGTCCTTGTTGCATGTGTAGGAATTTGAAACTGCTGAATAGTAATGATATACGGATCCACCTAATGAAATCAGGTTTTGATGAAAAATATAAATATTGGAACTGGCATGGGGAAGGTATCACTGAAGATGAGGATCCAAATGTGCGTGTCGGTACGTCCGGTGGACAACGAATAGATGACACAGAAACAATGTTGAATGATATTTTTCCTCGACCTAGGGAATTTGAGGGTGATGATAATGTCGAGGATGATATCGGAGATAAAAGTGAAGATGATATCGAAGTTGAAGCTGAAGAAGTAGGAGATGATGGAAGTGCCGAAAATATTGATGATATGCATTCCTCCGCAGAAATAGAACGAATATTGAAGCTACTAGAAGATAGTGAAAAGGACTTATATGAGGGATGTACCGAGTACTCCAGATTTTCATTTATGCTAAAACTCCTACACATTAAGACACTTAGCGGTATGTCAGATAATTATTTTGAAATGCTTCTTGATTTGCTTCGAACTGTAATACCTGGAGGAGTGAATAGCATACCCCAAACAACTTATCAAGCTGAGAAGATTGTCGCTGCTCTGGGTCTAGATTATAATAAGATTGACGCATGTCCGAATGATTGTATTTTGTACCACAAGGCCAATAAAGACCTTCAAGAATGTCCTGTACGTGGAGTTTCTAGGTGGAAACAACGTACAAATTCTTCAATAAGGATTACAACGGAGACAGAGATAACACAGAAGAAAATTCCAGCCAAGGTGCTTCGACATTTTCCATTAGCTCCTAGATTGCGAAGATTGTACATGAACAAAGAAACAGCGAAAAATATGAGGTGGCATAAGGAAGATCGAGTAGATGATGGTAAATTGAGACATCCTGCTGATGCGGTAGCTTGGAAGCATGTTGATAAAATTTATCCTCGATTTGCCGAAGATTGCAGAAATGTAAGACTGGGTCTGTCAAGTGACGGATTCAATCCATTTGGGGTAATGAGCTCTGGTTGGTCTACTTGGCCAGTTGTACTAATGCCATATAATTTACCTCCATTGCTTTGTATGAAACAGCCATTTATGATCCTTTCATTACTGATACCCGGTAAGCATGCACCTGGAAATGATATTGATGTTTACTTAGAGCCTCTAATTGATGAGCTGAAACAACTATGGTCTGAGGGTATTGTAGCATATGATGCCCATTTAAAAGAATCGTTTAGATTACGTGCTATTCTATTATGGACGATTAATGATTTTCCAGCCTATGCTAATCTGTCTGGGTATTCCACAAAGGGAAAGTGTGCTTGTCCTGTATGTGGTCCTGAATTTGAAGCTCTTCAATTACCACATAGCCGAAAGAGTTGTTATTGGTTTAATCGAAGGTGGTTGCCCTTGAGTCATAAGTACAGGAAATTATCAGCTATGTTTGATGGCACAGTTGAGAAGAGAATGAAGCCGCGTCAGCTGACAGGTAATGAGATTGTAAAATTACTTGAGGGGTTTCCAAAAGTTGTGTTTGGAAAAAATCGATATTCTAAATTTAGCCCGCTCAGAGTAAGAGATTATTACAAGTCAAAAAGGCCACTGAAGCGTAAGCGAAAGGTCCGAAAAATGCAAGTTGAGGAAGAAGACCAAAAATTACCTAGAGGATGGACTAAATTTAGTATCTTCTTTCAGCTACCTTACTGGCAAAATCTTAAAATCCGTCACAACTTAGATGTCATGCATATTGAGAAAAATATATGTGATAACATAGTATCAACTCTCCTACAAGATGCAAACAAGTCGAAGGATGATCTACGGGCGCGCCAAGATCTAACTGCTTTGAATATCCGAAATGATTTGCAAGCTCAAGATGTTGGACTTAAAAAATTAAAGTTGCCTCCGTCTCGTGTTACACTGTCAAATGAGCAGATGCAACGATTTTGTGAAATTCTCAAATCAGTAAAGTCTCCGGATGGTTACTCTGCTAACATTTCAAATAATGTCCAAGTGCAAGAGCGAAAACTCTTAGGTCTGAAGACCCATGATTATCACGTTCTTCTCCATCAATTGCTTCCTGTTGCAATCCGTAACAATATGGATAAAGAAGCGTCGAAGATTATTATTGAGTATTGTGGGTTTTTTAGAAAATTATGCTCTAAAGTCATAGATGTAGATGAATTTAAAAAACTTGAAGCTGAGGTCCGAGTTACTCTATGCAATATGGAAGTAATATTCCCTCCTTCTTTTTTTACGGTTATGGTCCATCTTACTCAGCATCTTGCAAGAGAGGCTAGAATCGCCGGACCTGTTACTTATCGTTGGATGTATCCGATTGAGAGGTAAATTATATTTTTTTTGCATTCATTACTTGTATATGCGTTTTTGAAATTACCGTGCTAATAATTAGTTATTTTGATTCTAAGATACTTGGGCTCCATGAAACATAATGTTCGCAATCGAGCTCGTCCAGAAGGCTCGATAGCTGAAGGATACGTGGCAAATGAATGCTTTATTTTTGCATCACGTTACATGCGCCAGAAGAAAACCACGGCTCAAGTACCAGATAAGGAGAGAAAGCGTGAAAATTATCCGAGATCTCTCTTAGAACAAATTCATGCATATGTGCTGGAAAACCTTGATATGTTCGCAGACTATCGAAGGTAACAAATAACACCAGAAATATAGATGAGACTATTCATTTTACATAATGTTCGCAATGCAAACTTATATATTATTTATGTAGGCGACATTTGGAGAAGCTAAAGAATGAAACAACCGGTAGGAATGCAGCGCATAATATTCAGAAAAGACATAGGAAAGAATTTTCTGATTGGTTAAGATTTGATGTAAGTATTTAACAATTAATTTATGAACATTCATAATATAACATCCCCTAAATATTCTGAATTTTTTTGTCTTAGGTTGATAAATCACTTCTTGATGGTACTACGTTACCAGATGAAATTATTATACATGCACAACGCCCTTATTATGAAGTGAGACGTTATAATGAGCATTTGGTCAATGGATATAAATTTCGAACGCTAGAGACTGATGATAGGATGGTAACTCAGAACAGTGGGGTCATGGGCTTGTTTGCTCAAGAATGTTTTTCAAGTACAAGAGATCAGAACCCAATTCTAGCTGACATACTATATTATGGCCAATTAGAAGATATTGTTGAGGTAATTTACGGGTTTGGTAAACCAAAACAATGTACTTACACGATGTTCAAGGTTCGGTGGTGTCCTGCAAAAAAGCAAAAGGATCATTATGGATTTACACTTGTCAATCTCCATCGAGAAGTATATACGGATGAGAAATTCATTTTTGCAGAACAAGCTGATCAGTGCTTCTTCGTGAGAGATCCGAATGTCATATCTGATTGGGTGGTTTTGAACAAGGAGCCAAGATCTGTTGTTCTACCTAATAACAATGAAAAAAATATTGAAGAAAGTGAATATAATTATAGTGAACCAATTGGTTCATCTGATGATGTTTGGCAAGAATTCTCTTACGCACAGAATGTGGCGTTGGATGTAGGTATGTAATATATATGTTACACTGCATTAAACTTTTTTAGCTAATCATAATAAGAACAATGCATTTCATAATAACTTATCTCATGAG
The DNA here is from genome assembly GCA_022839385.1 of Asparagus kiusianus. NCBI lineage: Eukaryota > Viridiplantae > Streptophyta > Magnoliopsida > Asparagales > Asparagaceae > Asparagus > Asparagus kiusianus. Next base: position 17,275 of record BQKN01014952.1, on the reverse strand, counting down.
CATGTATATTTTTTTTCTTAACTATGTTAATAATTGAATTTACAGATGAGGAGGGTGAGGAGACTCTTTAGCCCTGAGGGTGATCGATCACGTAGTATCACCCCTGGTACTGGTGCTGATGATACACTATCACCTCCCGATACAGGTATAAAAATTAATTAATACTTTAATATATTTTATCAATTATTAATTATCTAGCTAATAGTGATCATTTGTTGCAGATGCGGGTTACTCATCACCTGGCCCCTCTGATGCAGTACCAGAACCATCCCCTGATGCAGGTATTCAATATTATAATGCTCAATTATAATGGTTAATTATAAACTATATTAATGATTCTCCTTTCTTATGTAGGGGATACTTGGACACCTACATATCCTTCCTATACATTCCACACGGACTTGCGGCCAAAGACACAGGACTATCTTGGTTTACCTTTACCTCCAGCCTCTCATAAGTCTATGGCTGACGCAAGGAAGTACCATACACGTGCTGCGAGAAAATTAGAAGAACTGCGTGAACTGATTGAGGCACGAAAACGGGTTGCACTCGCAGCAAAGGAAAGAGAGATAGCGAATGGTAAATTGTATAAATATTTTTAATTTTCACATTTATATATTATATGATATATTATTATGTTATTATTGTAGGCGCTAAGGCGGATCGCATCGAGAACAGACGTGGCGGGGGTAAGCCTGATTCCAAACAACCGCCAAGAGGAATGAGGGCAATAATTCGGTGGAATAGTTCTAATTTGCCCGTTGGTCCATGGTCGACCCGCTTGAATGCATATATTGGGGTTCTAGTGCGTAGAGCGACCATTATCAACCCTTATTTTCAATTTCGAGAACTACCATGGAGCGCATACGAGGCGATATGGACAGCGCTTATGGTAACTACATATTGCTATTACTTTTTATTTATTAATAATTATTATTTGATATTAAATTATCCTTCCTAAATGTGTATGTAAATATACAGGACTGCTTCTGCCTTGAGGACTTTGAGGGGGCTTGGAATTATGTGTTCAATGTCAAGGTTGAAACAGTTCTCAAACAATGGAGGCATGAGATCAAACATGAAACATATGACAGGTATGAGGAGGACTGGCAGAGGTTTTTAAACCTCGACCCCCGAGTTGACGAGGTTCATTTCACAGCTCTCCTCATGTATTGGGACAGCGATGCCTCCAAGGTTAGTTTCATAAAAATTACTTTATACTTTTAAGATATTAATTTATTGCATATTTGCTAATTTTTTTCTTTTAAAAAAGAATAAATCCACGAAGGGAGCAGAAAATAGAAGAAAGAAGCTGCATGACCACCACTTGGGCTCACACTCCTATGCCAATCTGGAGGATGTTTATTGTCAGGATACGATAGATTTCCATCTAAAGTTTTGATGAATTTAATGATTAGTATGATTATGAGTGTGATAATATATATAATATGACAGGGAAAATCATTAATGCTAATACACTTGAGGGCGAAAGCGGCGTATGGCATTTTCCGTGATAGATATAGGGGTGATGAGAAGAATCGAGATAAGATCAAGGCAAATCTCGATTTGGTGGTGAGAGTTATACATATCTTGAGTAGTATTATTAACTCTATTTTGTTAATATTATGAGGAAATGAGAACACAAATAACATTGTCTTTACCATGAAATAATTATATATTTGTGCTTTAGGAGGGATTCGAGGCTGCATCCAAGAAGGCTGCAACTGTGTATATGTCGCAGCAGGAGGAACAATCTGAGCCGGACCCTCACATGCTTTCTGCAGAGGACAACATTACTCTCACACAGAATTTGATGGGTCATAATAGGTATGGATGTAGAAAATTTGAGATTATTTGAATACTACGTTCCTATTTATATTTTTTTATCATTATTGAATTCGAGATTAAAATTTAATATTTATTTCTCCCTAAACATAGGAGAGGGAGATATCCTCTGCATGGTGTTGGAGCTTCACCCGGCGTAAGCATGAGGTCATCCACAGCATCCTCCTCCACACCATTTACATCCATGGGAGCAGCCCCGCCTCGGTTCCAGGCTATGCCATTTGTCGCACGTATCTCTGCATATTTGCTTGACAAGATTGACTCGGAGCTACATATCCAGGTGACTAATGAGATGACAAAAGTTGCGCTGACGGCGAACTCGATGGATGATCTCCTGGGGTATGTCATGCAATATTTAAGCGGTGCGATTCCTCATGGCGCGTTTGGTGGTGTTATACGGATTATAAGCTCGCTTGGCGATAATTCCGGTGCTGGTCAAAGCAGCACTCAGGTACCTTATTTTTTTCTTAAAATAATAAATTCATTTATATTTAATATGTATTAAACACCCTTTAATGATTATTCAATTGACCATTCAGAGTGGAGATATTGGAGGGAGCAGCACACGTTCTCGTCACCGGGATAGAGATACTACCGACGACGACGACCGATGAGGTTCATGAGGTTTTTTGTATATTTTTAATGCAATGAACAGCTTTATCTGTTATAACAATACTTATATGCGTGTTGGATGTATATATTAGACGGTCTTGGTTGATGCATATTTTGAAGTAGATAGTTGGATTTGTTTATTATGCTGGAATTGATTATATTATTGGCTGGATCTGTGCATTATGTTGGATTTGAATATTTTTGGGTTTGAATGGAATTGTCTAAAATCTTGATTATATTTGGATGGTTGGATGTATTCATATATACAATATTTATTGTATGTAATGTATTGGTGTAATTGTACAGGGAAATACAAATTATAATATATTTTTTTTGCTGGAAAAATAGCAACCTAGACGGAATTCCGTCTATACTGATCCACACTAGACGGAAATTCCGTCTAGGTTGTAATAATCAACCTAGACGGAAATCCGTCTAGGTTGACAACCTAGACGGAAATCCGTCTAGGTTAATTACCTAGACGGGTTTCCGTCTAGTTTGTCAACCTAGACGGAAATGTTACTTCCGTCTAGGTTGGTATCCGTCTAGTTTGACAATATAGACGGAATTCCGTCTAGTTTGCTCCAAACTAGACGGAAACAGAATAAACCAATCTACCTAGACGGAATTCCGTCTAGACTAGCCAACCTAGACGGATTATAGACCAACCTAGACGGAAATTTCCGTCTAGTTTGGTCGTTTTTCTACTAGTGAGTTGGGATAATGGGATAATTTAAAGATTTGATTTGACGATTCACGTGAATAATTGATGATGTGTCATCTTATTAAAATATAATATTTATTTATCAATTAAGTCTAAATTCATTTATCCAATTGATTTAGTATATTATTTAGTATGTTACTATAATATAATACATTATTTTCCTGTATATTAAAATACAATATATTATCTTGTAATTACTAATTAATTATAACTATATTTAATGTTATTAATTAATATATTATATTATATTATTATAATATGATATTATATATATAATAATTGATATAATATAGAAATAATATATTTAATATAATATTTCAATAGCATAATATTCAATTTAATATAAATATATATATTATTATATTTTATTTATTCAATATAATATTATTTAAAATATTATATTATTATTAAAGATATAATATTATATTTTATGATAATTACCATAATTTAAATATGATAATTGATAACATGGCTCCTTACTAAATTATAATATTTATAATATAATTTAACATGTTTAATATAATTAATTAAAAATTTTATTAATTATATTATTTTAAGTTTATATATAGTATGATATATAATATCATACTTTAATACATAGAAGATTATTACTATTTTTATTATAGCAATAAATTATTATTTAATATTATAACTACCACAATATTGACAATATATTTAAGACTGTTAAGTAAGATAATAAAGTGTAACAGAAAATAGTAAATTACTAGGGCTGGGTGCGGGATAGGTCAACTTGTGGGCTGACTCGGCCTAGCCCACTCACGACCTAACCTGGCCCGTGATATACGTGGGTCATAGGCCAGGTTGTGTCCAGCTCGAAATCCGAGACTAGAGAAATAGACCCGACCCACCTTAATCCGGTCCACAATTGACCCAACCCGACCTGACCTGGAATTTTAATTATTAGTTTTTAGTTTTTTAGTTTTTGGTTTTTAGTTAACATTTTTTCCTCTTATATTTGTAATTTAAATTTAAACTAAATGAAAGTTACTAACTTTCCGTGGACATAGCTCTTTCTTCGAAGTCCAAGCCACATACATATTTGTGTTTGCGATGCTTTTTTGTGTAATATTTATCTTTGTACAATATGTGTGTATATAATCATTTTTAATAAAGAGCAAAATAGAAAAAATAATTTAAATATAATTTAATAGATACTAATATAAAGTTAATATAGTTTAGAAATTAAAAAATAAAAAATTAGAAAAAAGTTAAAAAAATCCACTGGCCGACCCACGACCCGTGGGCCTTGGCCCCCGCTTGTCCCTAGGGAGATTGTGGGTTGGGTCGTGTCCAATCCTAAACCCGGGATCAAAAAAATAGGTTCGGTCCACTCTGATCAGAATTGGTCCGGGTCGTGTTAGCCCTCTTGTTTTGATGATGTTTTATAACCACCATTATCGGTACTAATTACTTGTTGAGTGATAATGTAGTTAATATATATATCAAGCATGTTAGTGCCATACATGGAGGATTGGATGGAATATGCGCTACAACGATGATATTCAAAGGAGGATGAGGCATTGTGATGAAGCAACGTTTATTCAAGAAAACCAAATGCAATAAGAAGCTTCATCAAACTTAAGCTATATCAAGACTCAAAGAATTGTATTTTATGTGAGGATATTAGCTAGTTTTTATTTTCTCTCTAGTGCTAGAATGTAGGCAAGTAGTTTAGATTTCATTTGAAGCTATTGGGATATCACACACACGTTTTCATACTTATAGTTTTGAGTGTTTTCACAAAATATCATTTTTCACAAGTATGAGGACTTATTCGCAAAATTCTTTTTCCAAACAATTTATTTTTTGTGTTAAAAACATTTTACAAAGTTTCATAATTTTTGGAAGTCAATTAAATATTTTACAGATCTTTTAAGAGAGTCAAAAACAATATTTTCATATGTATCAGTTTGCGGTCGACCGCCACGGTCGACCGCGCCTGTGTTCTTTTTTGAGTGACCAGCAGAGACTTTCGCGATCGACCACCACGATCTACCGTCAACTCAAATTTTCCCACGGTCGATCGTCACGGTCGACCGCAGAACTCTCTGGAAAATTCTGAGTCTCGAAAGTAACTCACGGTCGACTGCGAAAATTGTACGTTCGACCGCCGCTCACCTTAATGGTCCTTTTTGGTACAGATTTCAGGCGCCGTTTATCCGGGTTTTGGGGGATTTGGGTATGGGTTTACGCTGCTGTGTTTTCTCCTATTTAAACCCCCTATATCCCTTCTTCTTCAGTTGTCCCAAGCCATTGAAAAACCAAAGATTTTCTTTTATTGAGAGCCAAAAATTTCAAACATGTTTTTCTGTGTTTTCCTGTGTTCACATCCCAGCTTCAGTGTAATCTTTCTCCTTGCCATAGGGATGTTGTAAAGAGAGAGTTTTTACACCATTACTACTTGTAGCGCCCTGCCCCGGAATCCCGGAGTCGGTATGCTATTAGATCTGATGGACTGCCTCACAAACCACCACATGTCTTTTCAGCACGTTTTGTCCTCACTCACGTGCTCCCTGGAAAACTTCCCAGGGGGTCACCCATCCTAGAATTTCTCCAAGCCAAGCACGCTTAACTTTGGAGTTTCTAAGAGTTGGGTTCCCGAAAAGAAGATGCATCTTGGTGGTATGAGTATTCCAATCAAATATATCAATACTAATCACATCACCCTCTCAAGGGTTGGGGTATTACAATCTACCCCACTTAAACTCGTAACGTCCTCGTTGCGTCAAATCATATCATCCAAGACCGTACCATCCGTGTGAGATTCTAGAGGTGGCTCCTACGGCCTCAAGAGGTGGCTCCCGCCCTCTCGACGTAGCACTTTGTGCCGCATAGCACTTAGCTCTCACAATTCCGGTTGGTTTTGCTCTGATACCATTTGTAGCGCCCTGCCCCGGAATCCCGGAGTCGGTATGCTATTAGATCTGATGGACTGCCTCACAAACCACCACATGTCTTTTCAGCACGTTTTGTCCTCACTCACGTGCTCCCTGGAAAACTTCCCAGGGGGTCACCCATCCTAGAATCTCTCCAAGCCAAGCACGCTTAACTTTGAAGTTTCTAAGAGTTGGGTTCCCGAAAAGAAGATGCATCTTGGTGGTATGAGTATTCCAATCAAATCTATCAATACTAATCACATCACCCTCTCAAGGGTTGGGGTATTACACTACTGTTGAGAGCTTGATCTTGTGAAGATCAACTGTGTGAGAGTGGGATCTTGTGGTGATCAACTGTGTAGTTGTGAGATCTTGTGGAGATTGTTGTGTAGAAGAAGTTTCGGCTTCCAAACCGGGTTGTATAGTGGATTCTCCTCGAGAGTGGGGAGTGGGGACGTAGGTCAGTGGGCCGAACCTCGTTAACACATCGCGTGTCACTTGGATAACGATTTCTCACTCTATCTCCTTTACATTTGTTGTTCATTATTGTGGTGTATTGCTTGCATTATTTTTATTGCACAATTATAGCCTTAAGACCCTAATCACCCCTCACCCCCTCTAGGGTCCAACAATTGATATTAGAGCTTGGTCTCTATATTAGTTTTGATATAACCACCTTAGAGAAAAGATCTTATGGAGGCTTCAATGAATATGCATATTTTAGAGGGACAATCCACCACTAGACCACCACTTTTCACTGGTAGTAATTTTGCTTATTAGAAGGCTAGGATGAGGATTTACCTTCGTTGCATTGATCTTAACATTCTAGAACCCATAGAGAAAAAATATGTAGAAAAGCCCAAAGTCGGGAACATGAACGATGGAGAAAGGCATCAAGCCAATCTCAATGCAAAGGCCATGAACGCCTTAATTTGTGGTCTTTCCCCCAATGAGTATAATAGGGTTTTTACGTGTGCAATCGCATACGAAATATGGGTAAAACTGTGTATTACACATGAAAGAACCCCCCAAGTTAAGGAATCCAAGATTAGTGGGCTTATGCATAAATATGAGTTATTTAAGATGCTTCCTAATGAATCCATTGATGCTATGTTTTCTCGCTTCACTAACATAATCAATGAATTGCATGGTCTTGACAAGAAATTAACTATCCAAGAGATGAACTACAAGATCCTTCGTTCATTGACTCTAATATGGGAACCCAAAGCTACGGCCATAGAGGAAGCACATGATCTCACCACTCTAGCTCTCGACGGCCTCATCGGCAAGCTTAAGGTTCATGAGAAAAAGCTCAAGGGAAAGGAGAAGGAGGAAGTGCCCCAACGGGAAGTTGAGAAGCCATCACCAAAGATGAAGACCATAGCTCTCAAAGGATCTAGTGACAACTCCTCATCATCATCGTCGGAGAGTGAAGTTGATTTTTCTAGAGAAGTAGCTCACCTCTCTAGAAGAATTTATAGACTCATTAAAATGAAAAAGAAGTTTAATCCTCGATCGAACAACAAATTTTCTTCACGTGTAGGAAAATATTTTGAATGCAATGAACGGGTCATATCGCCAAAGATTGCCCCAAGCTCAAGGAGAAATACATGAAGTACAAGAAGAAGAAAGTCATGTATGCCGGATGGGAAAAATCCGAAACAAGTGATTCGGATAGCAATGAAGAAGGAGCTAAACTTCCTCTTCATGATCCCAACATTTGCTTCATGGCCTATGAAAAGGAGGTAGTTTCCGAGACCGAAAGTGAATCCTTTTATATGTAATGTGATCTAGTTACGGCTTTAGAAGAATTGAACGTTGAGTTTAAAAGGATGTCAAAAGAATTCTCTTTCTTTAAAAAGTTGCATGCTTCTTTTGATGCCAAACTAGAATAACTACAAACCTCTCTTGCATTAAAAGATGAATTGCTAGGAGATCTTGATTTTGAAAACAAACAATTAAGATCCAAGATTGAAAGACTAGAAATTGAGAGTGGTAGGATTAGACTCACTCATGCTTATGCTAATCATCATCACCATGGTAGAAATAGATTTCATAGATCTTATGCTCCTACACACAAGAGAAATTTTGTGTGCACATATTGCATGAAACATGGTCATATTTCTACTCATTATAGGATCAAAGGTAATCATGATTTTTATAACATGACATGGGTACCCAAAGGTACAAAGCTTACTAACCACCAAGGACCCAAGATTTAGGTACCTAAAGTTACTACACCTTCATCTCTTGTAGGGAACATCACGGCAACGACGTTGTCACGCCCCGAATTTGCAGCGGAAATTCATAAAATACGGAGTACGCGACAGCAGCGACCCATGCACGAGACAAGTCTTATGCACGAGTCAAGCCGGGCAATTCATATCACATAGTTTATTTTTCAAATATTCATAAACCTGCTAATGATAGAAATCAAAGCAACTATATATATATGATCGGTACTTACAGCCCACAAGCTCACTGTTATAAGTATTTTTACAAAACAAAACAAAATATGCTGAAGGTAACATCAACAAGAGGAGGCTCTCCACATCACATCTCTCAGCCAAAAGCTCAAACCAAAAGTCGGATAATAGGAAGCTACACCGGATCTGAAAATAATTATTTAAAAACAACAGGGTGAGCTAGCGCTCAGTGAGAACATCTCCCACTAGGGTTCCTAGATAACTAACAAAATAGTAATACGAATAGTTCTCAGAAATTAACAAATTTCAAGTTTTGCATGAGAAATTCACAGATAGCAAATTATGATCCAAATATCGTAATATTGTCATTTAAAAGAAAGAACACAACAAATATATTTCCTTTCTCATATGCAACTGAATAAACTGTGAAATTTCTTGGAATCGGACCCTTTTTGAATCAAGGTAAACATTAAGAAGAAAAAGAACTACTAATTTGTACAAAATCAGAGAATTGTTGTTTTCTTAATTTCACAGTCAATTATCAGGATCTTATTTCTCGATGAGTATTTCATGAATGTAAAAGTCACCCCATAGGTCACAATAAGGCTACGAATTTTAGCCCAGTAGCAAGGGAATGCGTGAACCGCATCAGATAACAGATAATTCCCGGGAACCGAATGCACCTAACACTGCCATAGGCTACCGGCCAAATACAGAGGGGCTAGAATAGATTTCAGAAGGGCCAATACAGAAGGACCAATGCCAATACAGAAGGGTCAAATAAAGGTGCATTCACCATATGGCAGGCAGAACTAATCCAAAGTGGACTATTTGAGGGTTTGAAAACATCAAGCTCACATGTCAAATGAGAAATACTTTGCATATCAGAATTTGCAGATATTTCAGATGAAATTGACAAGGTAAAACATTCTCATTTCTGTTAAAACAGTTTACAGATATTTACTTTACCTTTTATCAGATACTAAACCACGAAAAATCTTTGAATCCGTTAAACTGTTGAAATACGTTCCAATATTTCATCAAAAAACACTTTCAGATATAACAAAGTCCACAATTATTTGAAAATTGCACGAGAGTCAAAGTTATTTTTCATAATTTACATAAAGATCAAATTAGCTTTCGATATACTGTACGAGGCTAACATCGTATTATAGAATAGACCACAACAGAAATAGGTCAAATCTTTATATACATGAAAAGACATATTATTTATTTATTTATTTTTATCACAAGATAAATCAAATATAAAACTCATGTAATTTCATATTATAAAATACTAGTGAGAAATGAACTCACCTCTAGTGGTCACGACTTTCTCAAAATATTAGTCTCCCGAATATCAACCAGAACCTATAATGTAAGATATATGACTCATTATTAATTCAGAACAACCATATATTATAGGTAAATCAATTCATAATCTAGAGTCTAATAAACTCAAATATAATCAATAATGATTAAATTCTACAGTCCATATGAGCTTATTGTTAACTTTAGCAATTTATCAAAATTTTATAACTCTCATACACTAGCTTTTGGACTTTCTAGCAATTTATGATAAGACAGGAGTTTATATGTAATTATTCTATTCATATATGATTTTAGCTTTCTCTGTTAGGGTTTACTTACAAAATTTTGTGGCTTCTAGGGACTTAGAATGAATTCTTAGGTCACAAAATTCTATTCTCCTCTCAAGAGGGTTTTATAAGCAAAGTCAAAATAACTAAGGGTCTTTTTATAAAATTCCTTCCTTTAATATTAACCCAACTGATCATCTTCCTCCTCCTCCTTTCTTCGTTCCTTTTCCTCTTTTTTTTTCTTTTTTTTCCGTTCCTCTTCCTCTGTTCTTCTTTTTTTTTTGTTTTCTTCTCCTCTCCTCCCATCTCGCTCTCTCTCTCTATCTCTCTCTCTCTCTCACTCGCTCGCGCTCTCTCTCTCTCTCCCCCCCCCCTCTCTTTCTCTCCGCCATAGCTGCAGGATGACGACGAGGAAACCACCGGTGACCAAAACCGGCCGACGACAAGTCCTAGGGTTAGTCTATTTTCCTTTCTTTTCTTTCTTTTTTTTTCTAATTTGTTTCATGTATCCTAAACACAAAAGAGAAGAAGAAAAAATCATTTGCAAACCCTAGATTCCTAACTTCATATTCATAACAACTTAACTCCCTTACTCATTCTAATTTGATTCGATTTACTAAGATTTCTATAACAATTCTCTTCTAAATCAAGAAATTAACATAGAAAAGGGTTTATACCTTTGGGTTACTTGAATATTAGATGAAATCCTCTGTTTTCTTGTTCACTGTCTTCTTCCTCTTCTTCTTCTCTTTTTTTTTTGAAATTTTCTTTGATTTTTCCTATTTTATACTTCCGTTAAAGAGGTGCCGGCCAAACTGTCGAATGAACTTTAGCCACAAAATCATTAATGTGGCAATTAATCAGGGGTTAGGATAAAATCCCGAAAATACCCTTAATTAATTCCCTAATCTGAATTTAAAAAAATCTCCATTAATCAAGTTTTTAAGGCACTAAATATCTGGGTTACTACACTCTTCCCTCCTAATAAAAAGTTTCGTCCTCGAAACTTAACATACCTATATCTCGAAGAGCTCTGGATATCTCTCTCGCATAGAATCTTCAGTTTCCCAAGTAGCTTCTCTTTCAGAGTGATTCTTCCACTGAAGTTTCACATATTTGATTATTCGGTGTCTAAGTACTTGTTCTTTAAAATCCACAATACGTTCTGGTCTTTCCTCATAGGTCAAATCTGGCTTAAGCTCCACTGGAGACAACTCAACAATCTCATTTGGATCTCGGATAAACTTCCGAAGCATCGATATGTGAAATACATCGTGTACTCCAGACAGGGTTGGTGGTAATGCTAATCTGTACGCCACTGGACTAATACGCTCTAGAATTTCAAAAGGACCAATGAATCTCGGGCTTAACTTCCCTTGGATTCCAAATCTTTTCACTCCTCGGGTAGGCGAAACCTTTAAGAAAACATGATCGCCTACTTGAAATTCCAATTCTCTTCTTCTTTGATCAGCATAACTCTTCTGACGACTTTGTGCTGTGCGAAGACGTTCTCGAACTAATTGAATTTTATCAATTGCTTGTTGTACCAATTCTGGTCCAAGAAGTTTTCTTTCTTCAACATCATCCCAATGAATAGGAGACCTACACTTCCTTCCATAAAGAAGTTCATATTGTGCCATCTGAATGCTAACTTGGTAGCTATTGTTATATGCAAACTCGGCCAAAGGCAGATAATCTTCCCACGATCCTTTCATCTCCAGATCACAACATCTCAACATAATTTCTAGTGTTTGAATTGTCTGTTCTGATTGGCCATCTGTCTGTGGATGATAAGCTGAGCTGAAATTTAGTTTAGTCTGCAGAGCTCTATGCACACTTTTCCAGTAATCTGATGTGAACCGAGGGTCTCGGTCAGAAACTATTGATATTGGTACACCATGTAACCTTACTATCTCATTAATGTACATCTTAGTCAGCTTTTCTAATGAAAATTTCATATTGATAGGTAAAAAGTGTGCTGACTTTGTCAACCGGTCAATAATTACCCATATTGCATCATTCTTTCTCAAGGATTTTGGAAGGCCAGTGACGAAATCCATGGTGATCTTTTCCCATTTCCACATTGGTATGTCCAAGTTATGGACTAATCCAGCTGGTCTTTGGTGCTCAGCCTTTACTTATTGGCAAGTAAAACATTCTGCAACATAGGTGGCAATTTCCTTCTTCATATTATTCCACCAATATATTTCCTTCAGGTCTTTATACATTTTTGTTGATCCAGGATGCATAGTATATAGAGAGTGATGTGCCTCTTTTAGAATCTTTTTCTTTATCTCTGGTATGTTAGGCACACAAACTCTAGTTCCAAATCTCAATGATCCATATTTATGTATCTTAAATTCTCCTCGAATGCCTTCTTCCACATCTTTCTTTATCTTCAACAGTTGAGGATCATTCTGCTGGTTTGCTTTAATTTCATCTAGCAAAGAAGGTTGTATTATCATATTTGCTGATTTAACTCCAATTTGGTGGACTCTAATTTCAATTCCAGTACGGTCCAAGTCCTCCAATATTTTTCTTTGAGAAGTAATTAGGCAAGCTAAATTGCATGAATTCTTACGGCTCAAGGCATCAGCAACAATATTTGCCTTGCCAGGGTGATAATGGATGGTTATATCATAATCTTTCAGAAGCTCCAACCATCTTCTTTGTCGTAAATTCAACTCCTTCTGGGTAAATATATATTTCAAACTATTGTGGTCAGTATATATTTCACAATGTACTCCATATAAATAATGTCTCCAAATTTTGAGAGCAAACACTACTGCCGCTAACTCAAGATCATGAGTGGGATAGTTTTGTTCATAAGGTTTTAACTGTCTTGAAGCATATGCTATGACTTTTCCATTTTGCATAAGTACACATCCCAGTCCTCTTCTAGAGGCATCACTATAGATAGCAAAGCCTGTGTCTCCACTGGGTAATGTAAGTATTGGAGCAAACACTAATCGACTTTTTAGCTCTTGAAAGCTTTTTTCACATTCATCTGACCAAATAAATTTAACTCCCTTCTGAGTAAGACGAGTTAGAGGTGAAGCAATACGAGAGAATCCTTCCACAAATTTTCTATAGTAGTCAGCCATACCAAGAAAGCTACGGATCTCCGTTACAGTAGTCGGTCTGTCCCATTTAACAATAGCTTTTACCTTCTCAGGGTCCACAGAAATCCCTTCCTTGGAGATTACATACCCAAGAAATGCTACTTCCTCTAACCAAAATTCACATTTCTTAAGTTTCGCATACAGTTGTTCTCTTTTTAATGTGTGCAACACCTGTCTCAAGTGTTCTTCATGTTCTTCTTTACTTCTTGAGTATATCAGAATATCATCAATAAATATCATAACAAACTGATCTAAGAAAGGTTTAAATATCTTGTTCATAAGATCCATAAATGCTGCAGGTGCATTTGTGAGCCCGAATGGTAAAACTAAAAATTCATAATGACCATAACGGGTTCGAAATGCAGTCTTTGGCACATCTTCTGGCTTAATCTTTAATTGATAGTAACCAGAACGGAGATCAATCTTTGAAAATACCTGAGCTCCTTGTAATTGATCAAATAAATCATCAATTCTCGATAATGGGTACTTGTTCTGAATGGTTACTTTATTCAACTCACGGAAGTCAATACATAGTCTCATACTTCCATCTTTCTTCTTCACAAATAACACTGGTGCACCCCAGGGTGATACACTCGGCCGAATGAAGCCTTTATCTAAAAGTTCTTGCAGTTGTGTCTTGAGTTCTCTCAATTCAGCAGGTGCCATTCGATAAGGAGCCTTAGAAATGGGACTCGTACCAGGTACTAGGTCAATTGAAAATTCAATTTCTCTATCTAAGGGCATTCCTGGAAGTTCTTCTGGAAATACCTCTGGAAATTCTCGGCCAATTGGTATTTCTTCCAAGCTTGGTTTTCCATCATCAACCATCTCAACTGAAGCCAACTAACCCATACATCCACTCCTCAGCGCTCGATGTGCTTTAAGGGCTGAGATGATTTTTAAGGGTTGTTGAGACTTTCCGCCCTCAAAACAAAATTCGGGTTGGCCAGGAAATTTAAATACTACTTTCTTTTCTCGACATAAAATAGAAGCATGATTTAAGGATAACTAATCCATCCCCAATATGATATCGAAATCATGCATTTCTAGCATCATTAATTCTACGGGGAGCTCCTTGTCGAGAATATAAATTTTATCCCTACAACCTTTATTTGATACCAATATACTACCCCCAGGTGTACTAACAAATAATTCTTGTTGTAGGTATCACATGGTAATTTGTTTCTCTTAACAAACTGTGCAGCAATAAAGGAATGCGATGCACCAGAATTAAATAGTACTCGAGCAGAAACTGATGCAAAAGTTAGCGTACCTGTCACCACATCCTTGTTTGCTTCTGCTTCCCTCTCAGTCAAAGAATAAACTCGGGCCTTGGCTTGAGGATACTGATTCCCACCACTGGACTGGCCAGTCTGGAAAGTATTCCGAGATGATTGCTGTAGGGGACAATTTGCTATCTTGTGATCTTTCTGACCACATCTCAAGCAAGCTCCAGTATTTCTCCAACAACTTTTCGTTTCATGCTCAAGCTTATGACAAACATCACATCTTAAAGTTTTCTGATTTGGAAATTGCTCCTCTCTGTGTCCAAAATTCTGCTTTTTGTTTCTCCAATTCTTATTTCTTCCACCGCGATTATCCTGCCAGAACCGCTTCTTTGGGTAGGAGTTGCTCGTCTCATTCTTTGGCTTTGTATCAATTTCATTTTTCTCAATTAACAAGACCTTCTTTAACACTTCTCCATATGTAGGGAGTTCAAATGCAATGACCGTCTTTCGGATGTCTGGTCGAAGCCCTTCCTCGAAGCGACGAGCTCTATCTTCCTCATTACCCAACAAGTGAATGGCAAACTTTGATAGATAAGTGAACTCTTCTTCATATTCAGCTACCGTCTTGTCACCTTGCTCCAATTTTCAAAATTCCTATTCTTTTTGTTTGCGAACAGTTGAAGGAAAATACTTTTCATAAAAAATCTTTTTAAACTCCTCCAATGATAACTTGTATGTTTTCTCTCCCAATGTCCTGATCTGCATTTGCCACCACCCGTAAGCGCGGTCTTTTAACATATATACTGCATAATCAACCTTCTCCTCTTCAGGGTATTTCATGTATGTGAAGACCTTCTCCATTTCAGTGATCCAATGCTCAGCAATCATAGGATCAGTTGTTCCCTCAAAACTGGGTGGAGATAGTTTCTTGAATTCTCCCATGCCACTTCTTAATTTTGGGTGCTCCTCGTTTTGACCATTCGTCCGATTACGATCAATTTGATCTTGTTGTCTGGTGACTACAGTTGTCACCGCTTGCAGCAGATCCATCAATGCATTGTTATCTATTGAGTTTTCGGAGGTGGATGCACGAGCAATTCTAGATCTCATCATTTCACCTATTGTCTGATTTAGATCCCTATCTCCATTAGGAGGGGTTTGCTCATTACCTGAAGTCATACTTCCTATAAATAATAAAATATTTCAGTCAACTATTATACAAGGAAAAATTCCTAAGTCAGTCACATATATATAATTTAAATAATTAGGAACTCAATCATTACTCAGCATAATAACACCAATCAGTATTTACAAACCAAAAGTATATTATTAATATTTAACTTTTTAGTTCATACACATATCTGAGTATATGGGTTTATATATACATATTTTCTACCAAAAATGTCCTAATAAACCAAAAGAGTAACTATGAAAACCCATATACTGATATTAAAAAATTGCCCTAACAGTTATGCTCTATTTCCCTGAGGAAGAGGAGCTGCTGGAACTAGACTTCTCCTCAGTTGGTTCAGTCTCCTCTGAGTTTTGGCTATCAACAGAATTGGACATTGGATCTGGATCTATGCCACTAGTCCCCCATCCTTCAAGGTTGAGATCTGGACCAATGCCTAGGCTACTCGACTCACCCTCAGGGTAGGCAAGTCCTTGGTCGTCACTAGGAACCTGGGCTACAAGGGACTCCATGTCAGAGGGGTCGGATGAAATCATAATTTTCTAAAGGTGATGACTCAATGGGAACAACTTCTACCACGAGATCCTCATCCTCAGCATGTTCAAGCTCAGACTCAGATGAATCTATCATAACAACTTCTACTGGTTCGACCTCCGGTGAGTCTGGGGTCATATGATTAGTCATTATCACATTCGGATCAGTTTCATCGGAAGTGTATCCCCAGTCTCTCAGGCTGGGTTCCCAGGAGCTATCTACGAAAATCATAGGGCTGGACATGGTAGATGACGAACTGGAAGATGAATTGGTTCCCGCCATCCTACAAAAGGGGAACCATCCATCAGCTTACTGAAGAAAGAGGACAAAGTGAAATAAAATAAACATCTAACCACTCCTTAACAACCCTAAAAGGTTTTACTATAAAATATTTATATGCATACAGATATATACGTATGTATACAGACATATATATCACATAATTAATCCATACGCTAACACTCATCTAGCGCATATACTATATGATAGCGTGCCCTACAAGGTTTCTAATGCCAAAACCTAGGCTCTGATACCACCTTACTGTCACGCCCCGAATTTGCAGCGGAAATTCATAAAATACGGGGTACGCGACAGCAGCGACCCGTGCACGAGACAAGTCTTATGCACGAGTCAAGCCGGGCAATTCATATCACATAGTTTATTTTTCAAATATTCATAAACCTGCTGATGATAGAAATAAGAGCAACTATATATATATGATCGGTACTTACAGCCCACAAGCTCACCGTTATAAGTATTTTTACAAAACAAAACAAAATATGCTGAAGGTAATTTATACGAGTTGTCGTGCGAGCACCTTTGATCGCGGAATTATCAAAGGTGTGTTGAGGAGAAAATAATAAGAACACAAGAATAACTCAGATTATGGGCGAAGGAAAATACCTTCTCTAGATTATGAGTATGCAATTTACAATCTCTCACAATCTCACTCTAGAATTGAAGAACACAAGAATACAAGAATAACTCAGATTATGGGCGAAGGAAAATACATTCTCTAGATTATGAGTATGCAATTTATAATCTCTCACAATCTCAATTACAAGTTAATCTCTCTTGATTTAACTCTCTGATTCTA
>BQKN01014945.1:0-10875 GCA_022839385.1 Asparagus kiusianus | reverse complement strand
GCAATGCCCCTCGTATTTTTCAGATTGAGAGGGATATTGCTTGTCTTTCTCAAGATCAGATGACTGTTGCAGCTTATTACACAAGGCTAAAAAAAATTATGGGATGAACTAGGATCCTATAATGACACAGTTTGCTATTGTGGGGCAGACCATAAGAGATGCAGATTGATGCAATTTCTCATGGGACTCAATGAGTCCTACAGTGCAATCCGAGGGCAGATTTTGTTGATGAATCCGCTACCTGATGTTGCCAAGGCTTACTCTTCCATTGTACAAGAGGAGAAGCAGCGAAACCTGGGGGCTGCACGTAAAACGACGGAGAACTCAGCCATGGTTGTTCGAAGAGCTGAATCGGTGGCTCTGGCTGTTCAACATGGACACGGCTCTTCTTCTCATTCTAACCCATCTAATCGAAAACCTTTGCATTGCTCTTATTGTGACCGTGACCATCATGTACGAGAAACATGCTGGAAGCTGAATGGGTACCCACCAGAACACCCTAAACATGCATCAAACATGTCTAATCAAGGAAGCACTCATTTCAAGTGCAACAATAGCCATCAATCTTTAGCCAACAAGGTCAAGGAAAGTCTAGTAATGCAGGAAGTGCCGTCGGTGACAAATGGGCTCTCTGATTTGCAAATCCAGCAAATCTTATCTATCATGCAAGGTAAAGGGACAACACAATCCAACAATCCTAAAGCTAATGCTGCTGCCTCAGGTTTGTTACAAACATTGTTGCGCCTCCATCGATTAATTATCGATAGTGGTGCAACAGACCACATTACTTCATCTCCAACTTTGCTTGTCAACAGCAATAAGAACACTTTTTTGCCACCGGTTGCTATGCCAAGTGGAGAACAGGCTCCGATTACATCCGTTGGGAATTTACCTTTGAATTCTGCTGTTACTTTAAAAAATGTGCTTGGTGTGCCATCTTTTAAGGTGGATTTAATGTCTGTGAGTCGAGTTAGAGATCTCAATTGTTCAGTAATCTTTTTCCCTCATTGGTGTATTTTGCAGGACTTGACGACGAGGATGACGATTGGTTTGGGTGAATAATGAGACAGACTTTATTACTTGGTTGCGTTAGCATCAGAGAAGCCAAAACCTCAAACTCCATCCGCAGCTGTAGGCTGTCTAAAAATCACAATGGGTAGCTGATTAAAACAAGCCCCGATAACGGAAGTCACAATCAAACGACTTCCACGATCACCGCAAACACGACCTCATTTCTGAGATGATTGATCTTGATGGCTGCGACAACAGCATAACTAATAAAGATGCTGATGAGCAGTGTAATGATTTTAGAAATAAAAGGTTGGACTTAGTTGGTGAATTGCTTGGTAGAGAGCTGTGGGCGAATATTCGTCTAGAAGACACCATGGATGTTGATTCCCGTCTAAGCTCCTACAACGAAAGCTACAATCAAATAGTTTTCGGGTCGATAAACGAAGAAACTGCGAATGGAGGCCTTTTCACGTAGATCGAGAAGAGTTACAATTCGATGACACTTCCGACAACTGATGGAAACTCTATTCAGCAGTCTTCACAATCTACAGTGAAGGTTACAATTTGACGACTTTCACACTCCACCACAGCTAAAGCGAGGATTACAGAACAACGGTCTTTGCAACATCTTACAGAAGAAGTTACAAGTCAACAAACTTTTTCTAAAACGCGGAAGTCATCTCCGCGTCACAAATATGGAACAGCAGGCGACCCCCGCGTTTCTAAGTCACAAATTAACGTGAGCGACCCTCGCGTTCGTGGGGGTTCAACCCACACCGACCCCCGCGTCACCAAGTAGGCAACAAGCCAAAATGCGAGCGACCCTCGCGTTCATCAATGTTCAGCTAACACCCAACCTCGCGTCTCAATCCTAAGACACGAAGTTGGGTTCTGAACGCCATATTGGGCGTTTGACTTGTTCAAACACGAGTCGAACGGTTTTAGAACTGATTCCCCACGATCTGAGGAAATCACGCCCACGTAGGAGCGGATTTAGGGGGCAGTTACACTCCTAATCTTCCTATAAAAACTCAACAAACCCAACGAAGCAAAGGGTTGGATTTTGGCAGATTGGATTCTCAGTATCTAAACCGCACGGGTTTGGAGGCGATTCAAGATCTCAACCACTCAGGTTCGGTGATTCAACAGCAGCAGTGAAATCCTTGGAGATAGGATTTTTGAATCAATCTCAGAAGATCAAATCTGAAAGGATTCTTCAACAACAGATAACAGCTTGATCATTAACTGAATTTTCGGTTCTAACAACTCTATCTACAGAGTTTAAACTCGTTCAAGAGTTCTTAAACTCATCCGAGAGTTACATATAAAACTTCCTACAGAAGTTCATTTTTCCCACGAGATAAGAGACGGTCGGATCGTCAACGGAGAGCAAATTCGACGCGAGCAATCGAAGGAGGCATTCCATCGCTACCGAGAAGAACCCAGTTTTAAACAAAGGAGAGAATCAAATTCGTTCTCTTCTCTTTTATAATCAAGTTGTAATCGAGATTTAAAGGAATCGAAATCAAATTTCTTTTATTCTCTTCCTTGCAATTTTTCCTACATACAAAAGATGGCGACTCCGCTGGGGAATAGCTTTTCCGATGAAGAAGTGGTAGCGCAGTCCGACGTCCACCTCATGGGAACGACTGTAGAAACTCTCGTCGTAGAGTTTGATCAAGCGAAGTACGAGGAAGCCTTATCCTCTGGATCGCTTAGCCCTAAGGCTAGGCACGATGTACGCAAGACCTCCAAGAAGGTCAATTCTGTTGTCGAAGTGCCGAAGAAAGCCCTCTCCTTCGGCCAGGAACTCAAGTTGGCTCTGCAGGCGGAAGATCCCACCTCCGCGTCAGCCCAACGTGCCTCGGGCCACAAACGGCCTCTGGAAGGGACGAGTCCCATAAGTGTCAACGACGCTGCTGCTAAGGCTTTGAAACAAGCCAAGAAGAACGCCGCTCGCCGACGGAGAAGATCCATACGACGAGCACACTTACGTAAGAGCCGAATGTTGGCTCAACGCGAAGATCGCGTTCCTGAAACTTCAGCCGAACTTAGCGTTCCCAAAACAGAACGCTCGCTTCGTGGCAATGAGCCCAACTACGAGCCTCGGCTAATTCAGCTGAAACGCGACCCTGAGTGGCGCGTTGTCTCCTCAAAACGCAGCCCTCAGAAGGAAGCTGTCAAACGCGACCCTCAGGGAAGCGTTCAATTAAAACACGACCCTCGCGGGCCTGTTTCACCAATTAAACGCAACCCCCAGGGAAGCGTTCAATCAAAACACGACCCTCGCGGGTCTGTTTCACCAATTAAACGCAACCCCCAGGGGCGCGTTCAAACAAAACAGGACCCTCGCGGGTCTGTTTCATCATTTAAACGTAGGCCTCGGCCTAACGTTTACAAATCCCAACGCGACCCTCGCGTTAATCTTCAAGAACGCCACTCTGGTGCTGTTCTTCGAGGACGCGGTCTTCAAGAGGTCCGCCAGGTTCAGAAAGATCAGCGTGGTTTCAAAATCCACGTTCGACAAGAACTAGTCTCACCTACCCAAGGGCAGGGGGTTCCATCTCCACTTCCAAGCCCGGGGAAAAGTTCCTCCCAAGTTCCTGATCTGCGGGAATTATTATCAAGAGGAAAACCAACAACGCAAGCAACTCACTCATGCCAATGTGAGAGGCTTATTTCGGCGGTTCTTTCGGAGTGCCATTGCTGCACATCCTCGCCTCGGCAATCTGTGTTTGAAAGGTTAACAAATGTCGTTAGGCCTGCCAAACGACAACGCCGACACAAAAAGAAATCTGAGTACCCTCAGGTCACTATCAACATGATCGGCCGAGGGAAAGCTTCGCATTCCGATTCCGACGAGTCGCAAAGAAGTCACTCCCCAACTGTTAGGGAAATTTGTGACCAACTCGAAGGAGTATATCGGAATACTCAGACTCGAACAGGAGCTATTCGCCCAGTTAACTATCAAAAGTTAGTCAAAGGCATTACAATAAGTGATGGACACTCGGCAATAGCCGAGTCTCAATCTTCAAGCTCTGCCGGAGCACAAAGAGTTTCTGCTTACATGACGGAAAGCCCCGAGGATATAGCCAAAAAGGTGAATGAGCACCATGTCATGCTCCAGGCGCAACAGGAGACACTTCTCCAATTAAAGGATATGTTGGCCCAGCTCCTCGCCAAAAAAGGCCACAAACCTGAGTCTTCCCGGAAGACAACTTCAAAGGGAAAGCAGAAAGCGCACGAACATTCAGATCGTGAGACTCACAATCTTGAATCCTCTTCCGAAGGTGAGAAGGAGATGGAAAAAGAACTGCACCCTCAGTCCACCAAAGTGGATGAGTTAGAAGCTCGTCTTAATACAATTGCTAACAGGAGCGAGCTCCGCGAAGAAGGAGTGGTTCGACCTTATCCTGCGGAATGGGATACAGCTCCCTACCCGCCAAAATTTAAGGCTCCAACCTTGCAACCGTTCGACGGTACGGGATCGCCAAATCAGCACATTTACTACTTCAAATCCCAAACTGGAGACGTGGTAGCAAATGACGCCATCTTGACCCGCTTATTCATTGGCACAATAAAAGGAGTTGCCTTTGAATGGTTTATGAAACTGCCTGCAGGATCTATCCAGAAATGGGTAGACCTGGAAAGGCTATTCTTGGCCAGGTTCTTTGAGGACGACACGGAGGTTTCAGTCCCAACTCTCCTCGCCACCAAGCAAAGGAAGGGAGAGTCCATCAAAGCCTACGTGGAAAGATTCCGCAGCATGGCATTGCGATGTCCCTCAGGTATGACTCAATCAACCCTGGTTGAAACTTGCAGGCACAACCTGCAGACTCAGCTCCTTGTTCAGATGGGAGTAGCGGAGTGTCGCTCCTGGAGACAACTAGTTTCACAAGGAGAACAAGCGGAAGAGATAGTGGCGAGAGTCAAAGCTGAAGAAGTGCCACAACCCAAACCGCAATAACAACAGCAACGCAATCAGCAAAATGCCCAGCGGTCTAAGGGAAAGGAGACTTTGGCAGCCGACTACACGCGAGTTCCGCCGCCGAACAAGCAAGGCAAAACGCCAAATCAGCAAAGAGCGCCCAAACAATACTCATTCAAAGAGGAGCATGTGGATACCTTATTCCAATTGCTTCGAAAGAACAACAAGCTCCAGTTGCCTGAAATCAGGAAGCCAGATGAAGCAGGGAAAGTGGACGACCCCAACTATTGTCGTTACCACAGATTTCTGGGGCACCCTACCAAAAAGTGCTATGTCTTCAAAGACATCTTGCAGAATTTGGTAAACGCTAATGTGCTCACCTTGAAGCCAGAGCAGAAGACCGTATCCACTAATATGATAGCGGTCCAATTTGGTGACTTTCCCCCGGTGGTAACCGCGAACGGTGTTGTATCCATCCGCAAGGGAGAAATGCACCTAAAGAATGCTGACTTGCATAGTCAGAAGGACAGGGGGTTGGTACCCCTCACCACCCCAAAAGGGAAAATCATGTGGGTCCACCCTGACTTGCTTGGAGATCAACAGTGGACGAACACCTCGTCCAGAAAGAAGGGAGGCAAGGCTAAATCTTCCAACATGATTAGCCCCTCCATTACCGAAAACGATGACCACCTCAAACCTCTTACTGATTCAGAAGAGGAGAGAATTGTCCTGGCAGCATATCCAGGAGACAATCCTGGCACTCGGTCAGGAAAAGCCTACTTGAGGGATTACGGCCAGAATGCTCAAGAGGTGGAAGAACAGCCCCAAGACGCTGGGGGTTCTGTACCGAAGAAGCCGGTCGACAAAGGCAAACAGAAAGAGCTCCGGTTCAATAAAAATCTTCACCAGGAACTCGGAGAGTCAAGCGCTCCCTTTCAATTCAACGTCATGGCACAATTGGCCAACATACCGGCCAGAATCACTTTATACGAGCTCTTGAAGTTATCTAAAACTACCAAGGAAGCTCTGATCGAAGCTTTAAAGAATACGGAGAGCTTTATTACACAAGTCACTCCGATTCCCGAGGCTTCTGATGATCAAACATGTCTGTAATGCCTGCAGGCGGCAAGAAGTCTACCATGCATATCATTCACACAAGAAGACATGCAGGTCAAACACGAACATGACCGACCACTGTACTACACAGGGTATATTGGATCTTCGGAAATCAGTCGTGTTCAGGTTGACCCGGGCTCCGCACTCAGCATCATGCCCTACAGGGTCATGCAGGTATTAGGGATTCCTATGCACTGACTGCACATTACTCAGACTACTATCTTCGGGTTCAATGCAAACAGTACCCGACCCCTGGGAAAGATCAAGCTCAGGTGCCAGATCGGAGATCTCAAGTCTGAGGTAGCATGCTACATCATAGATGCGGACACGTCTTACAATCTTTTGCTAGGACGACCATGGATACATGCAAACCGCATTGTCCCATCCACCCTGCACCAGGTTATGAAGTACGTCAATGACAAGGGCGAAGTTCGAACCTTAATCGTAGAAAAATACCCCTTCCGAGGAGTAGAAAATTTCCACACCGACTCCGTCTTCTACCTGGAGTCCCAGGAGAAAAAAGATGTAGACAGCGGTAACGAAGCTGACATCGAGCCAGATCCTGACGAAGATTGTCCTTGGGAATTAAACTTTGATGTAATGGGTCAGGGTGAAAGTAATAATGATGTACCGAGTGGGGGCGAGTGGTGCATTAATGAAGATTTCATTTTAGCGTACTTGTCTGATGTCTCTCTTAACAATAAACAAATAGAGAATAATTCTAGTGCAGGTACCAATCCATGGCACGTACTGTGCACAGAAGCATCACTCACATTGCCGATCAAGTCGTCTTTTATTTCAGACGAAGAAATAGAGGACGCACAGAAGGCTTTCTTTAAAGTCCCATCCAAAAGGAAAGGGCGGAAGCCGATCTGTTTTGGAAAAGTCAAACCAATACAACTCAAACGAGGAAGCTCGGAGGAAGACGATGGAGTTCCTCAATTCCATTATCACGAACCTAACTCCCTTCGACTAATGAAACAAATGGGGTATGACTTTAACGAAAAGCAAGGTCTAAACTTCGGGAAGGGAAGGCGAACACCAATCCGGATGTCCCTAACCCCCGAAGGGAAACCCCCAGATTACTATCAAAAGACTAGAAGGGGTCTAGGATTTGTCACACCTCCCGCTGTCTCGGAAAATGAAATAAGTAATTATCTGCGTCAGGATCGCTCATCTGGAACATCTGCATATGAGTCCGATGTCAGTATCGGACCTTTCTTTAGAAATCTGACCGTGAATATGGTTTCAATCGATCACCCGGATGAAGACGCAGGGAATGATGAAGGGTTAATGGAATCGACCAATGACCCCTGGATCAAACGTCTTAACATTTTGTGGGATATGCGATTCGAACAACGCGAACCACCCACTGAAGATAAAGTGGTCCAGGTTAACATGGGAGACGAACATGATCCCAAGCCCATTTTTCATAGCCGAAGATTTATCATCTTCCGAGAAAGAAGACCTTATATCTCTCATCCGAGAATATATAGATGTCTTTGCTTGGAATTATGAAGACATGCCT
Source organism: Asparagus kiusianus (assembly GCA_022839385.1). Lineage (NCBI taxonomy): Eukaryota > Viridiplantae > Streptophyta > Magnoliopsida > Asparagales > Asparagaceae > Asparagus > Asparagus kiusianus. Next base: position 3,292 of record BQKN01014945.1, on the reverse strand, counting down.
GGTCTTGACCCAAAAGTGGCCGTGCACTGTCTCAACATCGATCCGGATGCCAAGCCCGTTAAACAACAACAACGCCGGTTTCGTCCCGAGATCATGGAAGCAATTGAGTCCGAAGTGAAGAAGCTCATTGACTCAGGCTTTGTCAGGGAAGAACAACACCCGGACTGGGTAGCTAACATTGTTCCAGTTCCCAAGAAAAACGGTAAGGTCCGTATATGCATTGATTTCCGTGACCTTAACGCAACTTGTCCAAAAGATGAATTTCCGCTTCCTATTACGGATGTTATGATCGACAACACCTGCGGATACGAAAGAATGTCTTTCATGGATGAATTCTCTGGGTATAATCAAATCAAGATGCACCCGGACGACGAGAGGCATACTGCATTCAGAACACCGCTGGGAGTGTATTGCTATACAGTGATGCCCTTCGGCCTGAAAAATGCAGGCGCGACTTATCAACGTGCGATGAACACTATCTTCCACGAACATCTGCGTAAGAAGATAGAGTGCTACGTTGATGACATAGCTGTGAAAAGTCGATATAAAGAGGATCATCTTGCAGATCTGAAGACAATGTTCGATATCATGCGGACATATCAGCTGAAGATGAACCCAACAAAATCATTTCTCGGAGTATCAAGTGGAAAATTCCTGGTATTTATTGTCACATCCAAGGGGATTTCTCTGGATCCAGAAAAGGTGCGCGCCATCCAAGACATGCCACCACCGAAGAACCTCAAAGAACTCCGAGGTTTGCAAGGTAGACTAGCCTACATCCGGAGGTTCATATCTAACCTTTCGGGGCGCTGCCAACCTTTCTCGAAACTCATGAAAAAAGGAGTATCCTTTGTGTGGGATGGGGAATGTCAAAAAGCATTTGAAGAGATCAAGAAGTATCTCACCCAGCCACCGGTTCTCGTGGCCCCTATGTCAGGAAAACCATTCCTATTATATGTGAGGGCTATGGATCATTCGCTGGGAGCACTGCTGGCCCAGAACGATGACCAAGGCCGAGAACAAGCCATCTACTATTTAAGTAGGACCATGATGGGAGCCGAACATCGGTACAACCCGGTCAAGAAAGAATGTCTCGCTTTGGTATTCGCAATTCAAAAGATGCGACATTACCTAGTTGGACAGACAATTCATGTCATCTCTAAGGTGAATCCTTTGAGAGTCCTGATGACGAAACCATCGTCTCTGAATTGCCGGCTTGCAAAATGGGCCATCCTTTTGTCATAATACGACATGCAATTTATGCCCCAAAAGGCAGTCAAGGGTCAAGCATTGGCAGATTTCTTGGCCGATCACCCGGTACCAGGGACATCTAAGTTGTATGAAGAATTGCCCGACGAAGTCGCCGAAGCTTGTGTTGCTCAAGAATCTACACAAGTGTGGAAACTATTCTTCGACGGCGCGTCTAGAGCAAACCCTCACGGAGCGATTACTGCGGGAGTAGGAGTAGTGCTCGTATCGCCTAACGGCCACGTAATCCCAAGAGGATTTTCCTTAATCGAACCGTGTACCAACAATGTAGCTGAGTATAACGCATTATTACTAGGGATGCGGCTTGCCGAAGAACTCAACATTCGGCACCTGGAGGCCTTTGGCGATTCTCAACTCATTGTAAATCAAGTCCGAGGGGAGTACGAAGTACGTCATGAGGACTTAATCCCATACTACTTCGCAGTGCTGAGGCAAGCCAAGCAGTTCGAGGGATTCTTTATCGAATACATTCCAAGAGCCCAGAACTCTTACACAGATGCTTTGGCTTCATTGGCAACTTCGCTGGCATTACCGCCTGGTGCCGAAACGACGATCCCTGTCGCAGGGCGTGAACTATACTCCTCCAAGATTCCTAAGGAGGAAAGCTCAGACAAGGCATTGGCGGAGGAGGTCTGTACAACCTCCATAGAATTCGAGTCTAGAGATTGGCGATTTCCATATGTTGACTATGTCCTATACGGAATTTTACCCAATGACCCTAAGGAAGCGGCCGGCATCAAACGAAAGGCCCTCCGATTCTATTACGATGCAGTCACTCAGACTCTGTATCGTAAATCCCATGACGGGGTTTTGCTTCGATGTCTTTCTCGAAAGGAAGCAAGGGAAGCTCTTAAAGAAGCCCACGACGGAATGTGCGGAGCTCATCAGCCCGGAGCTAAACTAGGAGATCGCCTCCGGCGGATCGGCTATTATTGGCCGAAGATGTTTTCAGACGCGGTTGACTACGCCAAACGTTGTCACGCGTGCCAAATTTATGGAGATTTTATCCACCAAGCACCTGGGAACTTACATCCCACATCTGCGTCTTGGCCATTCGAAGAGTGGGGAATGGATATCGTGGGACCAATTTCCCCTCCGACGTCTAAAGGACATCGGTTCATCCTAGCGGTAACTGACTATTTCTCCAAATGGGCGGAGGCAATCCCGTTGAAAGAAGTCAAAACTTCCAACGTAATTAAATTCGTCAAACACCATGTTGTCTATCGTTTCGGAGTCCCGAAGCGGATAGTTCATGACAATGGGACACAATTCGTCAGTTTTGGATTCCAGAGATTTTGTGACAAATTCAGAATCCAGAGCGTTGCATCTACGGCATATTACCCGCCGGCGAATGGTCTTGCAGAAGCCTTCAACAAAACCATCGTAAAACTTCTCAAGAAATTCGTTTCCAAGACTCGACGTGATTGGGATGAAAGACTCGGCGAATGTTTGTGGGCTTACCGCACAACGGTGAGGACCCCTACGAGAGCTACACCGTTCTCGCTGGTATATGGTTGTGAAGCCGTATTACCACTAGAAATTCAGATTCCTTCTCTGAGAGTCGCTATCACGACGGGGCTAACAGAAGAAGAAAAGCATCAACGGTGCCTGCAAGAACTTGAAGCCCTAGATGACAAACGACTTCAAGCTAAGCAGCAGATCGAACTCTATCAAGCTCGGATTTCCAAAGCCTACAATAAAAAGGTTAAGGAACGAACTTTCAAGAAAGGCGATCTGGTCTTGGCCAACAGACGACCCATGGTGATAACACACAAAACCAAAGGGAAGTTCAATCCTAAATGGGAAGGGCCCTTCGTAATAGACTCAGTTTATTTGAACGGAGCATATCGCCTCATCAATCAACAAGGAGACAGGCTCATGATGCCAATCAATGGGAAATTCCTAAAAAGATATTTCCCGTGAATCATGTTGCCCCCTAATCCCCCCGCTAGATTAGGCTGGGGGTTGCCTATTTATAGTGTAACTCTACTTTGTATTTCGTCAAGTTAACACTACACCTCTG
>BQKN01014943.1:0-11319 GCA_022839385.1 Asparagus kiusianus | reverse complement strand
ATATATATATATATATATATATATATATAGACAACCTGTCTCCTTTTTCTCAAATATCTAAGCCGCGAATCCAGAATATTGCTTGCTCGTACATAAGCTATAGATAAGAAGAAGAGAAAATGCAAGGCGGAATAACTTACAAAAATTACAATATAATAGCAAATTTTGTCAAACATGGTAATTGGATTTTACACAGAGCTATTAACACTAAACTAGAAAGTAATAATTGAAAAAAAATTTACATCTTTTGCGCTTTATATATAGAGACTTTTCTCTTCCTATAGGAAATAGGTTCCTATACTTTCAAGAGTAATAATAGCCATTACAAAAGTGGAACCAGCTCACTTTCACTTATTATAATTAATGTGCGTCAAACAAAATTCCACAAAGGGAATGAAAAAGGAGACCAGAGTTAGAACCTATAGTTTGAACTTCCCATACTTTCTTCAAATAGTACACATAATTCCATGAACCAGTAACAACCGGGTATAATAATATTCCAAAAATAGCAGGTTCATGAAATTGTAAAGGAAGTAATAATTTCACACTTTTGGCAAAATCAAGGGGGTAAAAAACGGATCTAGGAGCTAAAAGCTCAAACCCTAATTAATCTGAAACTGGGGAAGATTACCATACAATACTGAATAATGTACGTGACAAATAGACTGACACCTTGAAAATCAACTATTCAGTTCAAAATGGTGCCCAACCACATTCAAGAAAACAGCTAAAAACCCAACCTTTTCTCCCATAAATTATCTCAAAATAAATCGAACAGAAAAAGGATCGAGATTTAGAGACCTGAACGTAGGGAGTAAGGAGCGAGAGCTGTAGGGCCCACCCGTACTGGACTCCACCAGCAACCATGCACCCGAATATCAACCTCGTCAAGCTAATCTCCGCCGCGGCCGTCGCCGGAGTCACCTCGGCAATCTCCGTGCAGTTGGCCGCAGCCAGCTCCACCTCCCCTCTTCCCGCCTTCCTCCCAATCTCATTCCTCTCCAAATCCATCTCAATCACCTTATCTCATCCAAATTTGAGAATCTAGGGCTAGGGTTTCGGGAATTTAGGGTTCAAATCCTGAAGAAAAAGGGGGAGGAAATTCGTCGAGACGAAGGTGATGAAGAGCGACTTCGAGAGAGGAATTTGGACATTTGGGCGACTCATGCACGGGGTTTATAACCTCTTCGCGCTGGTGTATGCTGCTCCTGCAGAGCACTTTAAATTTTACCACAATTAAACGACGTGTTGCCACGTAGGCGGTACCGTATAAAGTACGCGACGAATGTCGGCTGCAGAGCGTAAGAATGGAGAGTGAGAATACGGGGCGGTGACTATACCGCAACACCCGCCCAAGCTGAGGCTCAAATGGAGAGATTTAGAAAAAAAGTGGGGCCCACAGGGGCCCTCAGTGTTAATCCATTACATTAATTAGCGGGGAGGGGGCCCTAGGGGGGTGGAATTAATGATGTCCTTATCCTTTGAATTATCCATTTGTGTTTGTATACGTCTGCATGCTGAGCCTCCTTTCCACGTGCGGTCTCCTGAAGGGAAGTTTGACTATTTTCACCCCTCTTTGGGAGATGCATTTCCTTATCCTTCCTTTTATTTATTTATTTATTTTATTTTTAGCTTTCTAGAAACTGTAAATATTTAATTAATTCACTCAAAAAATTACCTAAAATTTAAATAATGTCTTAATGATGTATTTCATGATCGTTGTCGAATAAATTTACTAATGTTTGGTATCAGATTAAATTAAATGGATACACTAATTAAATGTGAAATATGCACCGGTCTTGAAAGGTCTCTAACACATTCCCGAACGGCTTAGCTGTCGTATTTTCTAGAATTTATTATAATTAAAAATAAAAAAAGGTAAGTTAATAGGTTCAAAACTTTTCGAGCTGGCCGGTTCACTAAATCTAAAGGGCTCTCGTTCTTCCGGTGAAAGGAAATCATATATATTATATATAAAGGAGTAATATCAAGGAAATTACAACTTAATATTATCTAGGGGATATTACTTTGATAATGCGGATTTAATCCGACCAATCTTGTCGAGTTTTTTCAATTGCATTAAATATAGCCAAGAGTCAATAATTAAGGATGTTTTTCCACTTTACAAAGTTGTTACTTGTTGTATGTTATACTAGGTGGCTCTCTTATGGAAGTAAACGAATGAGGTCGTTTCTATAGATGAGTTGCGGCGATTGAGTCTTTAGGCTGTATGGTGGGATGTCTATAGTGGCGGAGCCACACAAAGCTTGTCATGGGCAGCTGCCCAGGGCAAGAAAGCGAAAATATATATTCCTCCCTGAGAGAGAGTGCAGGGAGGGATCCTGCTGGGCCCATCAGCCCTCGGCCGCAATCATAGATTTCTCAACAATGCGTTCCCCAAACGCAGTCTGACGGTGCCCGACACAATCGCCAATATCGGACTCCTCTACTTCCTCTTGCTTTGCTCGACACAATCCCTTTATTTTTCGCCCAGGGCAAAAAATAATCCTGGCTACGCTAGATCGATGTCTAGGTGTAGAACAATGGAATATGAGAGGGCCGGGCTCAATGCTTCAAGATGTTAATGAGACTCCGACACGTATATAGAGATTTGTATCTAAACAATCTATCCCTGTAAACGTAAAATTAGGCGGTGGTCACATGGAAATTCCCCGATGCGGCATGACATAATGTGAACATTGATGATTCGATTGATGGCCAACTGGGGCGATGCGGTTGCATTTTTTGTTTTAATTAAGGAATAATCATGCAAACTTGGTTATAGGGGAAGGGCATATTTTACCTAGGCATTGCTACCGTATTGTCACTACTAGCTAGTACAAGCTGAAAGGACTATGGAGTGGAGTTGCCAAGATCATTCTATGCTATATTATGGTCTAGAAGTATCGAGCTAAAATTACCAGTTCTATCACTAATATGGCCTTGATTGAGGATGTGTGTATCGTGGTGATCATTCTATACAATCGACTAAAAATTAATTCCCACATCTTCAAGAAGAGCCATAAATTAGCTTCAATTTTTGTGGCAAATATTGTTAGAACACAATGAAAATCTTCTTAATTTCTTGGCAAATATTGGGATGTTAGAAAAGCTCCATAAAAGTTTTGCAGATGACCATGTTCGAGGTATGAGATAGAAAGACAGCTCTGTTTGTAACTAACAAAAAAAAATTCATCTAGCGATAGAACATCCAGTTTAATTTATGCATAAAATAATATGTGTGTGTGTAACAAAATTTTGTTACTGCACATTGAAAGTTCTCTATTTTCAAATCAGTGAAACAGCCTTCCGTTAGAGTATTTTGCACAGAGTATGTAGACATTATTTATTTATTTACGTATTTAGATTTATGTACATTATGTGTATGTGGTATGTTAGAATTAATATAAAACTATAATCATTGATCCTCCCCATTACTTCGGAGTTTTGGTGTAATGGTTAGATGAACCTAAATTTAAGATGATATCAGATCAACCCAGGTTCAAATCTCACTGGCTACGAATTAAATACGGATTTTCTAAAAATTAACACCGCTACGTGAGTCCAGGTTTTGACCAATAAAAAAGGACGCTCGACCTGCGGGGACATGTTAGAATTAATATAAAACTATAATCCTCACCATAACTTCGAAGTTTTGGTATAATGTTTAGAGGAACTAAATTTAAGATGGTACATTTCTATTTTCTCTCAAACGGGGGCAGATCTATATACAGTCCAGGTGGGGCCACGGCCCCTCAAAATTTTAGGGAAAAAAGATAGGGTGGTTTCTGTAAAACCTCCTCCCTTAAAAATTAAAATTCATTCTACATAATTTTTGTCTTTCTCTTTTGAAATATTTTGGAGATATTGACGTTGGCTATTCTACTCGTTTTGTTTGGGTTGTGGTGTACCTCTTGTGAATAAAATTGCATTAAGAAAATTTTTCGTTTATCTTTTGTACGCGGCCCCCCAGAACTAAAATCCTGGATCCGCCCCTGCTCTCAAAAGATTTAAAATTAAAAACTACTTTTTTTATTACAGTTTATATATCTAATTTAATTGTTTAAAGTTGTTTCATTGAATTCCAATAGTTTATAAGGGAAATCAACAATTGATAATATTTCAAATCACCTTTTGCATGTTATTAGAAAGGAAATTCATTATAAAATGCATATATTATTTTTTAATTGCAAAAGTGCAGCTAATGTATCACCTTTTGTTATTGGCAGGAAATTTCATTGTAACGTGCATATTGTTTTATTTATCGCAAAAGTGCAGTTAATGTACCGTTTATATCATTCCATGTATTTCTAGAGGCAACACGTATATATAAAAGGTGATTAATATTGCCCTACCATGATTTTAGTGATAAAAAATTCTCTAAAATGTACAAATATAAAAAAATCAGGTCAAATATTCAACAAGGAATTAAAATTTTCCCTTAACTAATAAAGTATTTTTCCTTACAGTAGTACTGAGAAGAACAAAACTACAGGGATGTAGTAAACTTTGGGGGTATATCTATCAACTTTTATCCAAAGATTAGAAAAATAATATTGGATTAATAGCACACGTGCCAGCTGACTAATAGCAGTAACAAGTGTCAATGGCACACAAAACGAGTCAACAGACCAATATGAAGCATTTACTGGTCAGACCTCACCAAATTCTCCTCTGACCCTCAAACAACCCTCTCATTGATTTGCGGGTTACTATGTTTAGAGTGGGGCCCGTGTAGATTTTTCCCAATTAGGCTATGGGTCCCATGCAAATGGTCCCACCGCAAAACAAACGGCGACGGAGTTCATGAGGAAGTTGAGGTCAGTCAAAAGTTAGCAGTGATTGCTTCTGATTTCAGTCAAATTCCTGCATAGATGATGATGAATGGTACATTTCCATTTTTTGGATTTGTTTCGGAGGAGTTATTTTTTTTTAGGGTTGCTTCGATTGCTCCATAAATAGGACTTTAATTAAACTTTATTTAATTTCATTTTTAAGATGGGGTTATTGGTTGAGGAATGTTAATTTGGACTCCGGGTTTTTATTAAATTCAATTTAGAGTGTTTTTCATTTTGAACTAAAAATTAGATTTAAATTTAAGGTGTTATTGGTTATGTTGATTTATAAAATCACACAATTAAATAAAGTGAATGATTAAGTTGACGGAGGTACTCTAACCCTTCGAAAGTCTGGTTCTTGGGTAAGATGTTATTCCCTACACAAGTAGCAAACCGTAAGAGGGCGGGGTTGGGTTCCCCAGTTGTTCCTCCGTCGATCAATTCAATAGTTTGCTTGAGTAGAGAAGTAAAAATAAACTGCAATAGTTCTTAAGCACAGTCAAAAGTGAGAAAGATATTACCATATTATTGAAAATAGTATCTCTATTTATAGTAGTGGTAGGATGGTAGAATGGTAACTTCAGCCGAGTATGGGATGATGGTCACATCAGCCTTAACTTTACATGTGTCGGCCGACGAGTGGAGAAGAGGTCACTCCGGTATTTAGTGCGAAGTGATTGGGGATGTGCAGAGCTGACGTGGTCCTATGTGTCATAAATACTATTAGGGAACAGAGGAACGATAGCGCTCATAATACATTTAATGGCATTTATTGCTAGATGATTGGTCACCAATGCACATGAGGGGGCTCAAGGCTCAAGGCATTTCATCGTCTTTCGACTCGTCCGATGGTCAAGAAGTATCGCCTTTTGAGTTGCCTTAGTGAGGTGTCGGTCTATGTGTTGGCCGAGTGGAGTGACTAAATAGTCGACTTAGCCAGGGGACGACACATAACGCCTTTCGAGTCGTCGACATGTGACGTCTTTCGAGTCATCATCGCAAGATATCGGCTTGTCGAGTCGACCGAATTAGGTCTCTAATTATCTTAAAATACTGACTTCATTATGCATAATGTGGGATACTTGTCTGCCATTGATTAGAGTTTATTTTTCAGCACTAGAACAGCTATAATAGTTTAAAAATAGGATTCATATTTGAATTTAATGTGTTATTGATTTACGACTAAATTTTGAATTTAAATTTAACTTGTGATTGGTTTAGGACTATAAATTAGATTTGAATTTAAGATGTTATTGGTTGTCTAGTATTGTTATTAGGACTAGGATTTCAAAACACAAACTCCATTTCTACTCAATAGTTCTTAATGAAAAAATTTCTATAGAAAGTCCAAGTTAAAAGTGAGGGGTTGTGATGTAACTATGTGGATTTCCTTTCTCCTCTTTTTTTCCTTATTTAAATATTTAATAAATTTCAAATTAAATATATTTAATTTGACAATATTCCATATTTCTAATAAGTTATTACATATTAATGTTGAATGTATTTAATTTTAAAATGTTTTAATCAACTTCTATAAATTAATTTAATTCATTTAAAATAAAATATATTTAATACTTCTTAATCACTTAATTATTTAATATTTAATATTAACTTAGATATGTTTATTATTTAACATTTCTTAATATACAAATATTTCAAATATTCAATGCTATATTACATAATTTTCATTTGAACTGTTTAAATGAATTACGATATGTATTTAGTTTTGTTTTTATCATGCGTTAATAAAAATGAGAGTGGTTTTTCAAATTAATGTTTTTTGTTAATGATTATTATTCAACATAATAATTTAATTAAAAAAGAGAGGCTGAAGGCAGGAGCGGGTTGTTAGGTACACATTAGCGGGCGATTTTTCTCCCGCTATTGTGCGCCTCCGCTTAGATCTACGATGAAGAAGAAGAAGAAGAATGGAAGTAAGGGTACTACTAGTACTGCACTGAGGGATTCCATCTTCGTCTACCCTTCCTCATCTCCTATGGCTGAGGGATTTGATGATGCTGTGGAAATCGATAGTGATGATCAGAGAAACAATGGAGCAGTAAAAGGTGTGTCTACTTCCTTTAGCTCTGAGATGATGATGGAAAGTACTGGTCCAAAGGGTGCTAGAAAGAAGATGCTAATGGATGAAGTTCTGGCTAAATCTTATCCATTATCTCATCCTCAATCTCCGCTATTGAAATCTGGTGTCCTGATCTCTCGCCAGCTTGGTAACTCTTCTAACTCTATCAATTGGGCAGATGATCTTGAGGAAGATATTGAATCTGGTTTTGTTGAGGATGTTATTCTAGAAGAAAAGAATATTGAAGATCTAAACTCTCATGTTGATCATAATATTGATCCTGATAATCAAAATGTTGATTCTGATCACATTTCAAAGGAAAATGAAAAGATATCAGCAAATTCTGGAAATCTGAAATCCTTTGTGAGTTTATTCACAGATGATAGGAAGCAAGGAAATGGCTTAAATCTAAATTTTATCCCACCTGATCAAGCTAATTCTGTCTCATTTACTGCGGATGAGTGGAAAGAGGGTGAATCATACTGGAAGCATGCCTTAATTGGGCATGTTATTGGGCTTAATGTCAGGTATAAATCAATGGAAACTTATGTTAATAAGCTGTGGGGGAAAATATCTATCCCTGAAGTGCATTTAATTAGACCTGGTATCTTTCTCTTTGATTTTCAATCTGAAAAGTATAAGGATGATATTCTGGAAGCTGGACCTTGGTTTTTTGGCTCAAGACCTTTAGTTCTTATGCCTTGGAAGATAGACATTGACATGGAGAAGTTACAAGACTATAGCTACCCTATGTGGGTTCAATTGCCCAACTTGAGGTTGAATTTATGGTCTGCTACTGGGATAAGTAAAATTACTAGTCTTATAGGGAAACCAATCACCACTGATAAGCTCACAGCATCAAGACAGAGGATTTCCTATGCTAGAGTGCTTCTCGAGATTAACCTCCCTTTAAAAACCCCCCTGCCTGATCAGCTCATAATTCAGGATCCTGATGGGAAATGTTATACTCAGAAAGTAGTATATGAGCTCAAGCCAAGATGGTGTGATTCCTGTAATATTATTGGCCATGTAACTGAACATTGTAGAAAGAAAGCTGGAAGGAAAGTTTGGGTTCCTGTTAATAAGAAAGATACTCAAGTCTCTGGTGTACGTGCACAACAAAATGGTGTGGTGACATCTGAAAAGGAAAAGGAAATCTCCAGAGAGCAAACTCAGGAAATGGTAGAGCAAGTCTTCATAAGACAACCTGGAAATAAGGAGCAAACACCTGAAAAACATGCACAAACAGTAAAAATCAATGGTGAGAATGCTGGCCTAACTTCTGTTCTACAATCTCCCACTGTGAATGCTACAGGTTTTACCAGTATCAGCAGAGGGAATTATGCCAGTAGAGTTAACTCTAAAGCAAAAGCAAATGCTGAAGGTGTACGTATCATATTCTCAGGTATCACTTTTCTCCCCCCTGGATCAACAGATGCAAGAATTAGACCCCTCTAGTATTGATAGAGGTGGTACCATATCTGGATGCACTTAGCTATTTGGAATGTTAGAGGATTTAACAAATCCTCTAAACATATGATGGTGAAGCAATTCATACATCAATATAATCTTCCTTTTATAGCTCTTTTAGAAACAAAAGTTGTTAGTGATAAATTGCAATCTATTGCTAAAAAAGTGGTTAAAGACTGGAATTGGATCTCTAATTGTCACCAAGCAAATAATGCTAGGATTTGGATTCTCTGGAATAGTGAGATTTTATCTGTACAGCTCATAAATTCCTCAAATCAATTCATGACATGTGCAATAGCTTCCAAAGACAGCAAACTATCAGGTATAATCACTGTGGTATATGCTCTTAATGATATATCTGGAAGGAAATCCCTCTGGCATGATATCTTGGCTTTCAAACAATCTGTCACCAGTCCCTGGGTTATTGGAGGAGATTTTAACTCTATCATCAATAATGGAGAGAAAATTGGTGGTGCTTTGGTAACTGAGTCAGAAACTGAGGATTTCCAGGATTTCATATCCTCGTGTCAGTTTGTGCATCTCAAAACCACAGGATGCTTTTATACGTGGTGTAATAAGCAAGATAAAGACACAAGAATCTGGAGTAGACTCGATAGAGTTCTTATCAATGAAGAATGGGTGCAACAATATACTTCAAGCCAAGTGGAATTCCTACCTCCATCTTGTTCAGACCATTCTCCAGCCCTTATTTCCATTGTTGATGATACTTTTGAGGGTAAGAGGCCATTCAAATTTTTTAAAATGTGGACTAAACACCCTGATTTCCTCTCAGCAGTAAAATCAGTCTGGGACCAAGATGTTGTGGGTTACAGAATGTTCAAATTTCATACTAAACTTAAGAAGCTCAAGGTTGTCTTAAAGGAGCTGAATAAAAAGCATTTTATGAACATTAGTGAACAAGTGTTGAGGGTTAAGGATCAACTTGCAGAGGCTCAAAAGCAACTAAACTCTGATTTGTTCAGTCCTGTGCTGATTGCAAAAGAAAGGGAATGTTTAAGCAAATATATCAGGCTTCTTAACTGTGAAACATCTTTCTATAGACAAAAAGCCAATATCAAATGGGGGATCTATGGTGACAAATGCACTCATTATTTTCATGCCATTATGAAAGCAAAAAGGCACAATAATAGAGTTTTATCTCTATATTCTGATAATGGAGATAGAATCACTGAAATGGATGATATCATTAAAGAATTCACTGAATACTATCAGAGACTCCTTGGCTCATCTCCCTCTGTTTCCAGACCAGATTCTGAAGTGATTGCAAATGGCCCTATTCTTTCCTCTTCTCAAAGTAATGATCTGATTCTCCCTATTTCAAGAGAATAGATAAACCAATCTATCTTTTCTATGCCTGCTGATAGAGCTCCTGGCCCTGATGGATATAATGCCTCTTTCTTTAAAGCAACTTGGAACATAATTGATGAGGATCTATACCTTGCAGTGGAAGAGTTCTTCAGTTCTGGCAAACTTCTGGGTACTATAAATACCACTTCAATCACATTGGTGCCAAAGGTTTTAAATCCTAAAACTCCTTCTGATTTCCGTCCTATTTCTTGTTGTAATTGTGTTTACAAAATCATTTCTAAGATTATTGCTTCCAGAATTCAGAGGGTTATGGGTTTTCTAATCAGTGAAGGCCAAAGTGCATTTGTTAAGGGGAGAATTATTTCTAATAACATCCTTCTTGCTCATGAACTTATCAAGCACTATGGTAGGAAGCATTCATCACCTAGAGCTACTCTCAACATTGATTTGAGAAAAGCCTTTGACACCATTAGTTGGGACTTTATTGAAGCTATGCTGATGGGACTTGGTTTCCCAAATAGAATGGTCAAATGGATTATGGAATGCATCACTACACCAAAATTCTCCCTGTCACTTAATGGAACTCTTCATGGATTTTTTCAAAGTGCTAGGGGTTTACGGCAAGGAGATCCTCTTTCTCCTTATCTTTTTGTACTGGGTATGGAATACCTGTCAAGAAAACTCAACTCTCTCAGACATGATAGTTTATTCAAATTTCATCCAATGTGCTCAAGATTAAACATTACCCACTTGTTCTTTGCTGATGATTTGCTGCTTTTTGGTAAGGCTGATATGTACTCTATTATTAAGCTACACAACTGCCTCAAAGAATTCTGTCAGGTCTCTGGTTTGAGTATTAACCCTAACAAATGCTCAATATACATGAATGGGATTAATGAGAGTCTCAAATCTCAGATTTGGTCATACCTTAATTTCCCTGAGGGGGTTTTACCTGTGAGGTATCTTGGTATGCCATTGATTACAAAGAGATTGACCTGGATGGACTGTTCCCCCTTGATTAGCAAAATTTCAGAGCAAATCCAGAATTGGCAAAAGAGAAGATCACTATCCTTTGCTGGCAGATTGCAGCTGATAAAATCTGTTATCCTGGGTATATATATATATATTGGACTAGCAATTACCTTTTGCCTAAGAAAGTTCTTCAGAAAATTGATAGTATGTGCTCTGATTTCCTTTGGAGCCATAAGATCTCATTAGTATCTTGGGCTTCAATCTGTCAAGAGAAAAAATCTGGAGGCTTAGGTGTTTTCTTTGCTAGCTTTTGGAATCTTTCAGCAGCACTTAAACTCTTATGGATGATCCATCTTAAGAAAGACATCTTATGGATAAAATGGATTCATGGTCATTATCTGCAGAGAGCTGATATCTGGCAAGTTCAGTCAAGATCAAATGACTCTTGGATGTGGAAACAAATTATAAAAGCCAGAGACAAGTTGATTAACAGATTTGGGAATGTAGATAATCTGCAGGAAATTATTGGTAAATGCTGCTCTGGAGGAAAAATGCATATATCATCTGTTTACAGGTTTCTGATACAACCTGCTCCTCTAGTTGGCTGGGCAAATACTGTTTGGGACAATA
>BQKN01014930.1:0-13050 GCA_022839385.1 Asparagus kiusianus | reverse complement strand
AGGACCACCCCCTCTTAGGCCACTAAGCGGATTCGCTGACACGCGAATACCCCACGTTGGCCGCATACTCCAAATCGCATGGATCCGCCAGCAAGGCGAATTCGCCTTCACTAATTGAATCCGCCCGCAAGGGAGATACTCAAATCTGCCTTCGTGTGCCGAAGCCACTTGCAGGGAGCCACGTCTGCCTACGTAAGCCGAAAACTAAGTTTCCAGGGACAAGCCTTCCCTGCTTCCCACGATGCGACAGGAAAGGGGAACAGTGTCCCAGGTCCGTCCGACGTCCGCCCGCAATTCAAGCGAATGAGACAGGCGCCGGACCGGCCTGCATACTCATAAATGCAGGTCACCTCACCCATCAGAGAGGAGGGCCGAAGCCGTCGACGCGCCGTAAGCCTTCTGGAGCTCGCTCAGACACGCAACGTCCGTTCTCCAACTTCTGCCAGGGCCACTTGCCAAGAGCCACGTCTGCCTACGTGAGCCAGAGACCAGGTTTCCAGGGACAAGCCTTCTCTGCCTCCCACGACGCAAGGTAAGGAGGCACAGTACCCCAAGTTCGTCAGACGGCAGTCCGTAATTCAAGCGAACGAGACGGGCGTCGAACCGGCCTATAGACTCATAAATGCGGGTCACCTCACCCATCAGAATGGAGAGCCGAAGCCGCCGATACGCGGCAAGCTGTCTGGAGTCCGTCCAGGCACGAGACGTCCATTCTCCCGCCCCTATTCAGACATAGGGTGAGGGGAGGAAGGGTACAGCACCTCAGGACCGCCGGATGGTCACTCAGTACCTCGCCGCACCAGTGAGCGGACGGTTGCCAGAGCCATCTACGTCCACATAAATGCAGCGTACCGCGCTCCAAGCGAAAGGTTAGAGCCACCAGCGTTCGACGAGCTGTCCAGGTCCACTCAAGTGTCTGGCAGTCGCCGTCACGAGTGCGAGGAAGGGCTTTCCCGCTCCTACACGACGTGACGCGACATGTAACCCCACAGACAACTGTTTGTTGTACAGGGGACAATAGGATGTCTTTGAACAGTGTATGGTCACATCCCATGGTTCAAGGGACAACCGAACTGTCTCTCTCCCACTTAAAAAGCTTCTTACAGCAACCTAAGGAAGAGCGAAAAAGAGAGATCGAACAAGCATCGCTCGAGCTAAGAGATCAAGAGAATTTTCTGATCAAAAGAGAAAGCTTCTTGCGTACTCTTGCATCGCAGTGCTTTCTCTGAACTCTGAGCTCCGATCGCCGGAAAGACAGAGGATCCGAACTCCTTTACCCAGAGCTTCTACTGAGTACTGAAGCTCTCCCCAACAACCTCGGTCGAACCGTCCAAGGGAAGCAGACCCGGCGCGAGCACCGGGCGAAGCATCCTGTAGCTACCTCAAAGTCCCCACAAATTTAAACAAAGAGGGCATTCCCTCTGCTTCTGTCGTAATTCAGATTGATTTAGTTTGTAATAAGCTTTCTTATAAATACAAACAAAATCCCTCCCCTTTCCCGGGAAAATCAGAAATTTACACCTACAGAAGATGACGACCACAGTGGGAGAAGCTGTTTCTTCAAACGAGATGGTGGTAGCTCAGTTCGACGAGGTTGTTGTTGGGACGACAGTGGAGTCCCTAGAAATCGAGTTCGATCAGGCCAAGTACGAAGAGTACTTGTCTTCCTCCTCTTCCGGTGGCGAAGCAGCCCGCAAGCGCTACAGAGCCACGCACGGGAGCCAACCTCAGACGGCCAAAGCTCCCACGCCAGAAGGCTCTACCGGAGTCCCGATAGGGAAATCCACCCCCAAACACTCTCGAGGCCAAGTCCCAGATCGAGAGTAGGGGGGAAGGGTCTACTAAGTGGGTCGCCAAACGACCCTCAGTAGCACCTATCCCGAAAGAAACATCAGTTTGTTCCGGCACGAGCCACCCCGCCACTGCTCACGCAAGTTCCCCCTCTGCTGGGAGAACCAACCAACAGCAACGGCGGGCGCTTGTCGGGCAGAAAGCCCAAACCTCCGCTTCACACAACGGTCTGAACCACCATACAGGCCCGAGAAGCGAAAGACAAGAGGGCAACTCGCCCAATATCGGGAGGCCCTCCAAATCAGGGGCGCCAACCGAGAAGGATGGGACCACCCGCTCAGGTGGACTTTGCTTTTCAGGTCATATCCCTGACGCGAACAAACCACCCCAAGTGAGTGGGCCTATCCAAAAAGGTGAATCCTCGAAGGCTGGCAAGCCTCGCCATGAGATCTTGGCGAATAGGCGCAAAGGCAAGGAAATAGGCGACGCGTCGTGAGCCCGCTCGTTTAAACAAAGGGCTGAGACTCGCCTACACGCTAGAGTTCGCCCAAGCGCGAAAACTCGCCCGTCAAGGCGAAACCGCCTAACTCCAACGCCGCAACATTCCACCCATTGTGCACCAGAGGACGCATCCGAAGGCCTCTCGTGTACTCACCCGAGTAATCCTTCCGATATTGGGGGTTGTCACCAACCACCCATGGAAGATCTATGAGAATATTTGATTCGCAAGCGCACCATACAGGAGGTGAACCCTCAGTGCCACTGCGAAAGGCTCATTCACACAGTGCTCGCCGACTACCAATGCGTAGAAACGGCGAAACCTTCTGTGTTTGAGAGGATTTCTCAGCAACCCTCTCGACAGAGGGTCTCCCGTCGGAGGCGTCGTCACCAAAAGAGACACGCTACTGACGACCTAGAGCTCCCGTCCGCTACAATCAACATGACGGACAAGGGTAAGGGGATACTCTCCGATTCCCCAGATTCAGATTCCATTCTGGGACCCAATCCTCGGTTCGCCCGACACCAGCAAGAGGGTATATTCCAGCACACCCGTAGTCGCAGAAGGACGAGCGTCAGGATCGACTACTCCGCCGTACCCCCTCCCTTCCACCGCGAGGACGAGGTTCACTCGGCAACGGCCACCTCTCAAACTTCGCACTCAAGTCAGGACGCGAGGGCGCGGGTGCACATGGCGGAACTCACCCACGAGCAGACGATGACCCAAAAGCTGGAGGAACAGCAGGCGACCATCGACTCTCTAAGAGAGATGATGGAGCAACTGCTGAACAAAAAGAAGAAGAAGAAGAAAGCCCAACGCCCCTTACCCCGACGGACCGGGGACCAGGAGTGGGTGCCTCCGCGCCGTCCGACGATAGAAACGGAGGATAACAGTAATCCACTATCTGATTACTCCTCTAAGACGTCGCTAGGAACGTCGCATACTGGTGAGGGCACTCGTGACAAGAGGTTCGATGAGTTCCAGGACCAGCTCAACGCGCTGAAGCTTCAGCAAAACATGAACAAGCTGGGGGTGGTCCGCCCCTACCCTATCGAATGGGATACGGTCCCATACCCAGCAAAGTTCAAGCCGATCAGCTTGGTGCAATTTGACGGCAAGGGCTCGCCCTCGCAGCACATCTATTACTTCATGGCGCAAACCGGATTCCTTACGGGGAACGACGCCATTCTCACGCGATTATTCATAGGCACCCTCAAAGGGGTGGCCTTTGAATGGTTCCGCAAGCTGGAGCCCGACTCCATCAAAGCGTGGGCCGACGTCGAAAAGCTCTTTTTAGCCCGCTTCTTCGACGACGACACCGAAGTGTCAATGGCTACTCTCCTTGCTGAAAAGCAACGAAAGTCAGAGTCGGTCAATGATTTCGTGAAAAGATTCCGGAATCGGTCCGTCCACTGTCGGGACCAAGTCTCCGAGTCGACGCTAATCGAGATGTGTCGCAACAACCTATCGATCCATATCTTGTCTAAGATAGGCGCGGTAGAAACCCGGACGTGGAAAGAACTTGGTCGTCAAGGCGAGCAAGTAGAAAACATGATCAAGAGGCTCGAGGCCGAAGAACCTCAGCCTAAGAAAGGAGCTGCAGAACCAGCTGCACCAAAGAATCCCCCTCGAACAAGGGGAAAGGAGATCATGGCAGTCGACTCTGCCCCAGCGCCAAAGACTACCCCGAGGCCGAAGCCTAGGCAATTTGAGCAACGCCCCCCGCGGCAGTATGACTTCAAAGAGGACCAGGTGGTAGCGACGCTCGATACTCTACTCAAGAGTGGTCGAATCAAGCTGCCTGAGGCCACGAAGCCTGAAGAGGCGGACAAAACCGGCGACCCAACATACTGCGCTTATCACCGGTTCCTTGGTCACCACACGACCAAATGCTACGTCCTCAAGGACAAACTCCAGGCCCTCTACGATGCAGGGGTCTTGAAGAAAGAGAAGGTTCAAAAGCAGGTGACCACGAACATGATCACCTTGAGCTTTGGAACAGATCTCCCAGAAGTTCATGCTCCAGCGGGGGTGATTCCCATCCCCAAAGCGGTTCTGAAGGTCACCAATGACGATCCTCACAACCAGCGGGAGAAGGGCTTGGTACCACAGACCCTTCCATCGGGGCAGATAATGTGGGTCCATCCAGACCCCCTCAACGACGAGCAATGGACCGCGCGATCGCCGAAGGAGGCCAAACGAAAGCATTGCAACGTTGTCTCTGCCATTCCAGACAGAGACAGCCCAGCGATGGCCACCCTTACTGACTCCGAAGAAGACACAAACGTCTTCGCCACGAGGGCGGGAAAAGAGTTCGCCAAAGAATATCCCGCGAGGGTAGAGAACGCGGCAAGACCTCCCGCGAGGCCAACCGCCACAACCCCTCCCAATCCGGATGTCCCCAGCTCAAGTCGCCAACCTTTCCGGTTCAACGTGCTCGCACAGTTGAAAAGCATCCCGGCGCGAATCACCATGTACGACCTCCTTAGACTATCCAGGTCTACTCGGGAGGCCCTACAGGAGGCGTTGGCGGATTCAGAGGTATTCTCGACCCATTTCTCGAAAGAAACGGAGGCGGAACAAGAATGTGCGAATTGTTGCCAGGTCTCGAATAGACGAGTCCCTTGCATTACCTTCACCCCCGAGGACATGCTCATCAAGAGTACGACTCACGATCGACCACTGTACTTCACGGGATATGTCGGATCGGCAAGAGTAGATCGGATCCAAGTCGACCCGGGCTCCGCGTTGAGCATCGTGCCTCTGAAATTGATCAAGCACTTGGGGATACCGACGAAGCATCTGTCCTCAACCACCACGACCATTTTTGGCTTCAACGCCACAGGGACGCGGCCGTTGGGCAAAATCCGCCTGAAATGTTGCATAGGCGACATGAAGACGGAGGTGACCTGCTATGTCATCGATGCCGAGCCTTCCTACAACGTGCTCCTAGGGCGCCTGTGGATTCATGGCAACCGGATAGTCCCATCCACTCTGCACCAATGTCTGAAGTATGTTGACGATTATGAACGCGTCAAGACTGTAGTGGCCGACAGACAACCCTTCAAAGGCGTCGAAAACTACTTCACAGACTCTCTACTGTATCAAGACTCCGTCGAACCGCCGGTCGAGGAGCCAGAAAGCGGCAACGAGGCGGACAGCGAGCCTGAGTACGGCGACAATCTAATCTTAAACGATTTCGAGTCAATTGTAATTGGTTATGAGAGTCATCATGTAACCAACGCTGTTCAGGCGGGAAAGATTGTCGTCAATGAAAAATCCAACTTTGCTTATGTGTCGTCTTGTTCTACGTCTGAGGACGATGAACCCAACGATCTATGGTCGGGATTCTACCGAGATCCTTCCCTGCACATGCCAGTCTGCTCGTCATACGCCGCGAGGGGGCCGCCAATTGACTCGTCGCAAGCCGTATTTATTGTGCCAGCCCGAAATAGATATCGAAAAGATATTATTTTCGGTCGAGTCGATCGTCCCTTGCGTACGCTCTGGGACGAGTCCGAAGACGAAGACTCGGCACCCCAGTTTTCGCAATACAGTCGAATTGCGAGACGCATGATGAGCGACATGGGGTACGACCTCACTCGCTTAGAAGGCCTCAACTATGGCCGAGGACGCAAGACGGTCATCCGACCCGCCTACGTACCTAAGGGGAAACCCTCGAATTATTTCAACCGGACCAGGAGAGGCTTAGGCTACTCCTCCTCCTTGTCAGATTTATATTTCCAGGTCAACGAAGATTCCGACTACGCATGTTCGGGGGATCAGTCGTCAGTAACCTCAGCATGGGACTCAGATGTCAGCGTGAGGGACCTGTTCGATGGCCTCACGATCAACATGACTACAATGAATCCCGCCGAGATGGCGACAGACGAGCAACTTCCACTCTATGACGAGACGTGGGATCGTCATGTTAACGCCCAATGGAGTAGTCGCTTCGAGCAACGAGAACCGCCCACCGAGGACGAAATCCTCCAAGTGAATATGGGAACTGACGAGAGTCCCAAGCCCATATTCATCAGTGGTAGCCTGCCTCTCCAAGAAAAGGAGGATCTCATTGCCCTCATACGAGAATATATCGACGTCTTCGTATGGAATTATGAGGACATGCCTGGCTTGGATCCGCGGATCGCCACACATCGCCTCAACATCAACCCAGACGCCAAGCCAGTTAAGCAGCAGCAAAGGCGGTTTCGCCCCCAGATCATGGAGGCGATCGAAGCCGAAGTAAAGAAGCTCATCGAATCCGGCTTCATCAGAGAGGAACAACACCCCGACTGGGTGGCGAACATTGTCCCGGTGCTGAAGAAGAACGGCAAAATCCGCATCTGTATTGACTTTAGGGACCTCAACGCTGTGTGCCCTAAAGACGAATTTCTCCTGCCCATCACGGATGTCATCATTGACAACACGTGCGGATTCGAGAGGATGTCCTTCATGGACGGTTTCTCGGGGTACAATCAAATCAAAATGCACCCCGAGGACGAAAAACACACCGCGTTCAGAACTCCCATGGGGTGTACTGCTACACCGTTATGCCCTTCGGACTCAAGAACGCCGGCGCAACCTACCAACACGCCATGAGCTTGATCTTTCGAGACCATCTACGAAAAACGGTAGAGTGCTATGTGGACGATCTGGTCGTAAAGAGTCGTCACGAGAGCGACCACCTCCAAGACCTGAAGACGATGTTCGAACTCATGAGGACTCATCAACTCAAGATGAATCCCACTAAGTCATTCCTAGGGATGGTTAGTGGTAAATTCCTCGGCTTCGTCGTCACGACAAAGGGGATCCGAATCGATCCAGACAAGGTGCGAGCTATCCCAGAGCTCCAACCACCCCGGAACCTCAAAGAATTGAGGGGCCTCCAGGGAAGATTGGCCTACATCCGAAGGTTCATTTCAAACCTTTCGGGCAAATGTCAGCCATTCTCCAAGCTCATGAAGAAAGGCACCTCCTTCGTGTGGGACGAGCCTTGCCAGCAGGCCTTTGAGGACATCAAGGCTTACCTTTCAAAGCCGCCAGTCCTTGCTGCGCCGATTTCGGGGAAACCGTTTCTCATCTATATTCGCGCCATGGAGCACTCTCTCGGTGCTCTCTTGGCACAAAACGATGACTCCGGCCACGAGCAAGGCATCTACTACCTCAGTAGGACCCTGCAAGGCGCCGAACAACGATACCCAATGGTCGAAAAAGAATGTCTGGCCTTGGTGTTCGCCATCCAAAAGATGCGACACTACTTGGTTGGCCAAACAATCCACGTCATCTCACGGATGAACCCCATTCGAGTCTTCATGACGCAACCCGCGGCGCTAAATTGGCGTTTAGCTAGATGGGCACTTCTGCTCTCTCAGTACGACATTCACTTCAAGCCACAGAAGTCGGTCAAGGGTCAAGCCATATGCGACCTCATGGCCAGTCACCCACTGGCATCAAAAACCGACTTGTTTGAGGACTTGCCAGACGAGCCACTAGAAGTCAACGTAACGTCGTTACCGGATGTGTGGCAGATGTTCTTCGACGGCGCGTCTCGTGCAGCCCCGGATGGCTCTATTGTTGCTGGAGTGGGGGTAGTCATCACTTCTCCACGCAACCACGTGCTGCCCCGGGCCTTCTCTTTGACAGAGCCATGTACCAACAACGTGGCCGAGTACAACGCATTACTCGTCGGACTGGAGTTGGCCGAAGAGCTAGGAATAAAGCATCTCCAGGCTTACGGCGATTCCCAGCTCATCGTCAAGCAGATGACCGGCGAATATGAGGTTAGAAATGAAGACTTGATCCCACTCCACAAGGCGGCTGTCCGACTAGTGGAATCATTTGAGAGCTTCCGCATTGAGCATGTGTTGCGTTCCAAGAACACACATGCGGATGCCTTGGCTTCCCTGGCGGCCAACTTGGCTCAACCATACGGAACAATCCAATCGGTCACAGTGGCGAGCAGGAAGCTCTTCCGACTGAAAGACGCTCCAGAAGCAAACGCCACCCATTAAGTCTCCGATCAGCCCAGTGCTGAGGACTGGCGCCTCCCGATCATCGATTACGTCCTATACGGAGTATTGCCCGAGGATGCAAAGGAGCGAGAGTCCGTCCGGAGACGTGCTACGAGATTCTACTACGACTCGATCACCAAGACGTTGTATCGAAGGTCATATGACGGCTTGTTGCTTCGATGTCTCTTGAGAGTGGAAGCACAGGAGGCTCTACGCGAGGCCCACGACGGCATCGGCGGAGCTCACCAGCCCGGACCCAAACTTTGGGATCGCCTACGAAGGACTGATTACTTTTGGCCTGGGATGGTTCAAGACGCCGTCGCCTACGCAAAGCGCTGCCACGAATGCCAGATTCACGCCAACTACATGCACCAGCCACCTGAAGACCTGCACCCAACAAAGGCTTCGTGACCTTTCGAGGCATGGGGGATGGACATAGTTGGACCAATATCCCCGCCATCGGCGAGAGGTCATCGCTTCATTCTTGCGATCACTGACTACTTCTCTAAGTGGGCCGAAACCGTCCCCTTGAGAGAAGTCAAGACTAACGATGTGATTAAGTTCATGAAACACCACGTCATTTACCGGTACGGCATACCACGACGTATCATTCACGACAATGGTACGCAATTTGTTAGTCATGCATTCACCAGGTTCTGCGACAAGTTCCGAATGCAGAATCTCTCGTCCACGGCCTATAACCCGTCAGCAAATGGTTTGGCGGAGGCCTTCAACAAAACGATCATCAAAATTTTGACCAAGTTGACCTCAACCAGCAAACGCGACTGGAACGAGAAACTTGGCGAAAGTTTGTGGGCGTATCGCACCACGGTTCGCACACCGACTGGCCATACGCCCTACTCCTTGGTATACGGCTGTGAGGCCGTATTGCCATTAGAGATTCAGATCCTGTCCCTCTGCGTCGCTTTAGCAGCAGGGATGACGGTGGAAGACAATCACCGACAACGACTCGCCGAGCTCGAGGCGTTGGATGACAAGCGGCTAGAAGCTCAACAACATATTGAGTTCTACCAAGCCCGGATGGCGAAGGCTTTCGACAAGAAAGTCAGGCGCCGAGCCTTCAAGGAAGGAGAGCTGGTGTTGGCCGTTCGCCGACCAATGATTCTCACCTCCAAGAAGAAAGGCAAATTTCAATCCAAATGGGAGGGTCCATTCGTAATAGAAACAGTCTATTCGAATGGGGCCTACCGCCTCGTTAAGCCCAATGGCGACAAGATCATGATGCCTATCAACGGTAAATACTTGAAAAAGTACTACCCTTAGTTCTTCTTCACTAACTCCCACAAGTACATGAGTATAAACTGGTTCTCAAACCCTCCAACTGGTATACGAGGCTAAACTGTCCCTACTCTACCCGTTATGGCGAAAGCCTCTGGCGGAATTCAATTCGCCTATCCTCTCAACGAGATGGCGGATCCACTAAAGTCGTTCATACCACGACAAACCACTTCAATTCGCCTATCCTCTCCAACGAAATGGCGGATCCACTAAAGTCGTTCATACCACGACAAACCAAATCAACTCGCCGATCCTCTTCCAGAGGATGGTGGGTCCCCAAAGTCGTTCCAATCACGACATTCACTGTCACGTTAACATTAAACCTCTGACACAATCTACTTACCAATCCTCTTCCAGAGGATGGTGGGTCCCCAAAGTCGTTCCAATCACGACGTTCCCTGTCACGTTAACATTAAACCTCTGACACAATCTACTTACCAATCCTCTTCATAAGAATGGTAGGTCCCCCATAGTCACTCCAATCGTGACAAAACCCCCATCAGGTTAATGATCACCTCTGATGATTGGCGCCGTTATTCCTACGAATAACATAGCCTAGATGATAGCCTACTACGCAGCAGGTTATTACTTCTGTCAATAGTCACACTCCTACGTCCCTGAACTATTTGGCCTATTCCAGCTATCCTAACATTCTCGTAGGGTAACTGATGGGTAGCGGCCTACCACGCAAGGGCCCCTACAACGATCACACGTCATATTCTTACATCCCTGACGATTCGATCATCATCTGTCGTCGCCTATTCAGACGGTGACGACTGTTAAGAGTAATTCGGCAGACGGCATCTCTGCCGATTCCTCAAGCGATAACTTGCCGAGTGGCAAGTCGAAATTGAGTTCTTCAGTCGGCCACAGGAGCGAACAATTCTCCTCCGCTGCAGGCCGAATGTTACTCTCTTAATCCCACTGGAGCTACAACGCGAAAATCGGAGTCAACCCGATCCCACGCTGTAAGCAACCGAGAGCAGAACAAGAGCCCAAAACGACTAAGTTCAGAACAGATAGTCAAGTGCTCAACAAATCCAACTCAAATGCCAGAACAACACAAACAGGAAGAAAAGGCAGAAAACTATGCATATGAAACGAAGATAAGCAAGAGCTTAAGGCCATTATGGGCCAAAGTTTACACGCATAAGTTTTTCAAGTTACGGTGCTTGAAGCACCGACTAAGTTGACAAAACAGCAAAAGAAAAGAGGAACAAAAGAACAGATTTAAGCAAACAGAGCATTACAGAAATTTCAACAAGCTAAAGGACCCAATTTTGGCCTTGGCTTTCGCGAGGGCCTTCTCACGATGGATCTTCGCCTTCTCCCTCTGCTGCTGCTGCCGCCTCGCCAAATCTGCTTCGCTGTCCTCCTCTTCCTGACGAAGGAGCTGCAGCGCCCTCTCCACCTCCCTGGCAGCCTCTCCGAGCTTCCCCGCCTTGCGCGAACGCTCCTGCAACTTCGCCTCGCCGCGGAGAGTGCCGGCGTCCTAGAAGAAAGCCCGGTCCAGGTAGGCGTCCATCCGGTCCAGCACCATTCGGTGCCGCTTTCGCAGACGTCGGAGCTCGGCCTCCTTCGCCAGGATCTGCTTCGTCCTTTCTTCGCGCTCGAGCAGAAGGCGCAGGGAGATAGGCGGCGGCACGTTAGAAGGATCTTCGTGGACCGCCTCTTCGAGGCGATACATCCACTCCTCCACTCGATGGAGCTCCTGCTCGCAGTTGCGTGCGAGCGAGACATCGCCCGACCGGCGGATCTCCCTTAAGCCCGCTTCCACGAGGGGAAGCACATCATAGTACCGGCCGGCACCCACCCCGACCTCAATAGCGACCCCCCGTACGAAGTCCTCCAGCCGCACAAGGGGGACGAACGCTGGGTGAGCCAAGGGATCTGGAACGGAAGACCCTTGGGCTGAACCCACGGGAGAAGCCGGTGGGGCGTCAATATTAACCATGGTGGCGGAAGAGCCCACCTCTTCGGACACACTATGTTCGGAGTCGGAGGCCATGGAGTGGAAGGGTTTGCGACGGTGATCTTTCGTCTCGCAGACTTTTCTCGAAAAAGAAGGAGTGTGGCTGAAGAAACGGCGAGTGCGGGGAATATATCTAAAAAAACTGACGGTCACGATCTGTCCCCTCGAACGATCGAGCGGTCCAGATGCCTCACGGCGCTTCGGGCTCAACACCATTTAAAGCCCCGCTTCTCGAGACCCGAACCGACCGATCGGATGAAGCCCAAGAAGCAAGGCACCCTGTCACTTCGCCATTAATGGGCATTGGCACGTCTTTAATTCCTTAGCTGGCAAGCATTTGGGCCCGCTGGAAGACGCGTGGCACGAGATTTTGCCTACAACCTAAACTCGCCTTTTCGGGAGTCTCGCTTGCGTTCTAAATTCGCCAGCGACATCGGCACAAATCCGCCAATGCTAGAGATTCGCCCACGGTTCGAATTCGCCAGCAGTCGAAGTTAATCCTCGCGGCGAACTCACCGATGGTTTAACACGACTCTCTCGGCAAATTTGCCGACCCGTATTTGAGTTGAGTTTTCACCCAAGTGGTTCGACCTGAAACCGCTGATGGCTATGCCAAAGAAATATTAAAGGGGTTATATCCAAAAGGAACACGACGAGGAAGAACACAAACTGCATCAAATGCTTCTAGACAGTACATTTGAACAAAGTTATGTTTTTTTTGCAAATCGCGAAAGTCATAATATTGCGTTCGAAGAAGCAAAACATGCACCCAGTGTTTAAGATAATACATCTGAACAAAGTCGTGACATAGTTTCAAAAGCAAGACAAATAAACAAAGTGTCTTAAACATGAATACATGGTGGGGATCCTAATCAGACACACTGAAAGAAGAAATGTCTTCCTTGGCCAATGCCACCTTCCTTGCGAAGTCCTCACTAGCCTTGTCCTCGGCCGCCTTCCTGATGCGATCCTCAAAGCTCGATCTGGCGGTGGCATCCTTCTCACGCAAGGCTTGAAGACGTTGAGTTTCCCCCTCAGCTTTCTTGCTGACCTTGACAACATCGGATTGGAGCTCCTTCCAGTTCGTCTCCACCTGCCTCAATTCGGCTCTCAGGCGAGCCATGGTGCGATTAAGGTCGATAACTTGATCCCCCAACTGCTGTTGTTGGCTCACCCAGAAATTGGTGATGGATTCCGAGTCAGCAATTTCTTTGGAGCGGACCTCCTGTTCCTGGGCCTCCAGACGTCGGAGATGAGCCAAACAAGACTCCACGTTCGGGCCTTCCCGCAGCAATGCCTCTAGCCCTGTCATACGTGACTCCAGAAGACAAAGTTCTCGCATACAACGGGTGAAAAGCCAATTTTCGCCCGATCGTCGAATGTCTACCGCACGGTCCAGGAGAGATTGCTTGAAACTGGCAAAACTACCCAAGCCGAGATCGACAAGAGAAATCACCTGTTTCACGGCGTTCTCG
>BQKN01014915.1:0-14653 GCA_022839385.1 Asparagus kiusianus | reverse complement strand
CGAGTTCGGACAAAAAGTCAGCGAAGAATCAACGGCGGGACAACGGCGGACAGTCTCGGACTGAACCGAGGCACCCGGGGCATCTCGGCAAGCTCGAAACACCCCAGGGGTGTCCTTGGTCGTTTCAGCCCCCTACCCCCCTTGGTTTCCTATAAATAGGCCCCTAGGGCCTCCATTCTCTTGGCTTTGGTTTTGGAGCTCTGATTTTGGATCTTGGGATTATCCTCGAGATCTGAAATTTTAGAGAGGAGCGGCGAAGCCCTGCCGGAGCGAGGAGTCAGAGTTTTAAAGAGAGCGGCGAAGCCCTGCCGGATCGAGGAGTGAGAGTTCTTCATCAATTCTTCATTCACCCCTTCTTTTGCCTTAGTATTGAGCGGTGACCACTAAGAAGAGCTATTATCTCGTTTTAGCCGAGATATAAGCTTTAAACTTCTGAGATCTCACGCGGATCGACGAGGTTCTGTTTCTATATCCCTTCGCGGATAGACGAAACTCTGCTGGATTTTCCCAGAACGGATCTGAAGAGTCGGCGGTCCACGGATATCAACATCCCCGTCACAGGCCAACAACCCACGCAAGCGAGACCGAACCAAACCGGGATCTCGTGTTTATTTTCGATAAAGTTGTAATATCTTTGTTTTCATTTAAATTCTGTTATAACGATTGAAGTTGTAACAGATCTCACAAAGAGCAATGAAAACAGCAACTTTTGATGAAAACATACCTCTGACCAGTTGATCATCACATCTTATTATATGTTCAGACCCTCATTATCTATTTTATTTGTGTGTGTATATATATATATATCAATCACTAATAACGTGTTTTTCTCTTAATTTACAGGAAAAAAAGAATTGATAAATAAAAGCCCAAAAGAATCAAATACTCCCATTTTTCTACCACTTATAGAAGCCCAATGTCAAGTCAAAAGGAGGCCCACAAAAGCCCAATGAATTAAGAAAAAATTGAGTTAACAAAAGTCATCTAAAATTTATTTTGTTAGGCACTAATCGGTTCACCAATCGATTGGCAAATCGATAATGATTGAGTAACCGATTGGTACATAATAGAAATAGTAAACAGTCGTGATATTTTTTTGAGCCCAAGGCTAACCTAAAAGCTCTTGTTGATTATTGTGGGATGTAAATAGGGTGAAGGATAAGGGGTTTGAGGAGAAATTGTTTTTATAAACTTATTTTTGGAGAGGATAACGTTTAATGAGGTCTTCTATTTTATAAACTTTTAAGTTTGCTATAGATTAAATTCGCCTTTTTTAATTTTCATTTCTTCTTCTTTATTGATGGAGATGCAGATTTACTTTCAAGAGACCAACTCCTTGTAATGTAAGTTTTTATTTTTCTCTCTTATTTTCTTATTTTAGAAATTCATCTTTTATGATTTTTTTTATATTAGTAGATTAGATTTATTTTATACGTTGTAGTGTCGATGTACTTTGATGCTTTTTTATTTTGTTATTTATTTTTATGCCTCACATAATTTATTTCTTGTATTTTTTTGTGCTATCGATTTACTTATATGCTTTTTTCCTTTTTTAGTCAGATTTCCTTTATACTCATAATTTAGATCTCTAATTCTTTATTTTTGTTCTTATTTTTATAGTTAATTATTATTTTAAATCTCCTTATTTTTTTTGGTCAATGAAAACTTTATATTCATTTACCAATTTGGAAGTATTAATTACATCATATCAAAACCAGATAAAATTTGGATCTCAAAACTCACTAAGACAACATCTCCTTATTTTATTCTCTCTAGTCTAGATTTTATTTTTTTATTTTTATTTTCTATAATGTGCAACTAAATCTTATAGAAATTCTAAGATTATATAAAACTAGTTTGATTTCTTCTATGATTTATGAATTACTTTCTTTGTGCTTGAAATATTCATGCTTAGAATAAAAAATTATAGAATTAATTGGTAAAAAAGAATTTAATAATCTATACTTATCTTGAGTAGTTTGGTAGGTTATACTTATGAATTTGACGCAGCGCGGAAGTGATAGCCTCGGAATCCACCAAGAGCGTTCTCTGAATCCACAAAGAACAATCTTCGAATCCACGAAGAAAATATCAAAAAGATAAATTTTATTGATCAAAAGTTATTCCTCTAGGGCTTACAAGATTCTGATTAAATAGAAAAGAAACAAGACTCCTACTATAACTCAAGTTTTACCGAAAATAAAAATAATAAAACTCTTCCTAAAAAGACTCCTTAAGATTAGGAAAGTCAATCGGTCAAATCTAAGATCAAACCGGATTCATTTCCTAATCAAAATAGACTCTTAAAACATTACTAAAAATAGTAAAATTTTGACAAAAACACAGATATCTCTCAAACCGTAAGGAATTTGGCAAAACGGCTCCGTCTCGTTGAGACAGCTGATTTTCATATATAATTCGTCCAATTCCGACTTACGGTTTAAAAGTTACATGTTTTTTATAACAAGTTATTTTCCTCGACCGGGCCCGCATTTGGGCTTGCGACTGTCTCACTTTGACTCAAACATGTCTGTTGTGTGTTCTACATCAGAATTCTAGAAATACTATCTAGTTGTTCATTCTTTCCATGAATGATGATTTTGCTTGGCTAATAATTAGATAGTTTATGCTTTCTTTAAGTGGCTTGATAATTTATACTTACTAAATCTGTAGTAAAATATGATAAAAAAGAGAGTAATTCAAAAATATTAAATAAAATTAATTAGTGGATTCAATTCTAGGTTCCTATGTTCTTTATTTCATTTTCTCTATCTTTTACTTGATTTGATTTTCCTCTTTTTGATTATTTTTTCTTCTTGATTTTGTTGTTTTCATTTTTTTTTAGTTTCTCATCTTTATTTAGTCTTTGTTTTCTTTTGTTTGTTTACTCTTTTTCTTCCCTTGTTCAAGTTTTCTTTTATTTATAAGTAATTACACCCTCTCTATAACACTTTCATTTTCACTCCTCTTTGTCCACATATATCTGGGATCATCATTAGATTTTTTTTCTACACACCTTCCTCATAGGATCAATATTATAAATATATTATAATTTGATTGTACACTTGCAATCTTAATGATATTTCCATATCACATTAAGTTTTTGGTGTCATTGCTAGGGAAGGAACTTGTAGTTAGCGTTTTTCTATTTTGGCTCTTTAATTTGTGTGTTTTCTTATGAATGAACAAGTTCAAAGTTTAAAGATTAAGGATTGAAGATTGAAGATTGAAATTAAAGATTTGCTTGAAAATGAAAGTGTTTTCTAGTATTTTTAATTCCACCCACTAGTTTAGTTTATCATAATTAGAGACAATTAGAATATAATATAAAAAATAAAAATAAAAAGTTTCTCTTGTCAGCCCTAATAAAATTGATGCGGCATAAACATGTACCAAAAAGGTTGCAAGTGCACAACCGTGTCAAGTTATAGTATAAAGATATCGATCCCACGAGAAAGGTGTTTTTGTAGAAGAAAATATAAAATCGGTTCTTATGTTGTGTGCGTGACAAATAGGAGTGATGAGTGAATGTGATTGTGGAGAAATAATGAGACTGATAGTGTGTAGATCAATGTGTTTGAGAATAAATGTGATCAATAAGGCAAGAAAGAAGAATGAATAAAATTGAGAAACAAATCAAAAATAAAATTCAAGAATAAAAGAAAATGTAAGAAATTAAAGATGGTGAATTCAATTATAGATATGGGTAATCTAAAATTAAACCCACTTCTTAGAAAAGGGTGATTTTCTAGAGGGTTCTAGCCTAAAGACGAATCAAACAAAATAAAAATAAATAAAAAGAAAAACTAAACCCAAGAGGGTTCTAGCCTCAAGGTGAATAGTGCAAAAAATTAAAATCTAACTATAAAATAAATTATAAGAATTAAATGCAAAAAAATAAATCTACTCTATAAGTATGAAATAAATCTAAGACAAGAGGGTTCTAGTCTCTTGGCTATTTAACAAGAAAATAAAATCTAACTATAAGCATAGAAATAAATCTAAACTAATAAGCAATAAAAAAGAAACAAAAGAGAAAAAGAAAAGAAATACAAACCTCTAAATAATTCTTCATCTTCATCTTCATCATCCAACAAAGAGAAGAAATATTTAAAGTGGTAAAAAAATTATTATTATTAATTGTAATAAAAAGTTACAAATTTGGAAGGCCTTCTCAATTAAGAGTAGCTCTCCTCTCCAAAAGGAGTTACAAAAATTTTCACACCTCTAACCCCTCACTCTCTATCCCTATTTATAGTAAACATCAATGAATATGAGCCTTTAAATTGAAATTTTATCCAAAACCATCAAAAATCAGCCCTTAATTCGTAACAGAATTGTTAGTATCGATGCCAGCATCGATAGTGGCATCGACACCGACATCGATGCCTGCATTGATGCTGGTATCGACGCCCTATCAAAATTTTGCCTTCATGGATGGCTTCGTCTCGTCGAGATAGGCGATTTTCATATATTATATGTTAAATTCCGCCTTCCGGATTGAGAGATATCGTCGTTTCTTTATGGTCAACCATCTTGAATATTTTTTTTTTTTCATATTTGATTTTTTTATTTTCTCCGGCTTCTACAGGCTACTCGGCTTGATTCTGGGCTTGGGCTTTTTGGCTCTTGCTTGTGTTCTTCATTTAATTCATGGGTTTTTGTTGAGAGATGGGATTTTGAACTTTATTCTTCATTAACCTGTAATTAAAGATAAAAACAATTATTAGTGATATATTTATTTATATAAAATAGATAATAAGGGTATAAAATTATAATAAAATGTGATTATCAAATACCCCCACACCTAAACTTTTGCTAGTCCTCTAGCAAAAAAAATAAAATGAAAGAAAATCTAACTCACTTTCGCAGGAATCACGGTTGTATTTAGCACATACAACAATCCTTTAAACCCCTAGGTTACCCTAGTGGACGAGTTGTAGTCTCGTGAGGGTTTACAGTGAATATACCCATAAAATTCGATCAACTTACCAAATTAAAGAAGTTAGTAAATAACTAAATTTACTTGATAATTAAAGCTAGTTATTACTGAAGAAAACATTTTTATATATAACTCTAAGGTATATTTCCTAGAAATCTTCTCATTATAGCAATACAAAACCGAGCCAAACTTAGAAATTTAATTTAAAAGTTTTAAAAAGAACATGCTAACTATTTGTTTAAAATAATATTCAAGTTGCTTGATCTAAAATATTTTTCAATACTATATATACAAATATAACTATGTATAAAACATTTATTAGTATTTTTATTTTTTTATATTATTATTATTATTAACTCTTTCTTCCTTGGTGATTTTTTCTCTACTTTAACGGGCTTTCTAAACGACCATTTAACGAGTTTTGGGCCAATGGATCCCAACCCAATTGGGCTTAAGTCATTAAGTATGGAAATACTCCTTAGGCTTAATTACTCGATCAGCTTAGGCTTTATAAGATAGAATCACCTTGAATTTAAGAGTTTTTTTTGTGCCCATTTTTCGCACTCTTCTTTTTGCAATTTTTTTATATGTATATGTCTATATATTCTGAAAAAATATGTGAGTCAAGCCACTTTGAAAAATTATTTTTAACTCTAAGCTAAGCATGCATTCTATTATTTTAAATAAAAATCTAAGTTAAGGCTTAAATAAAGTATACTACTTTAAAAATTATTTCTTAAGAACTTTATTTAGAGTTATCATAAAAAGTAAACTTGAGTAAATAACAGATTAGAAAATTTAAAATTTATCAAATAAATCAATTATTACATAACTCTATCAATTTGGCAAGTGACGATATTTTTATAATTTTTTTGGAAAAGGAAAAAGAACGACAAAAAATGCAACAAAAAATGTAAAACAAAGAGAAAAAATAACTAATTCCCACCCCCACACCTAAATTTTACATTGTCCTCAATGCAAACTCTATGATGCACAAAGTAAAACAGATAAGAAGTGAAATACTTACATTTAGTCAGCTGATAAAAATCTGCAATTACCTTTGGTCTGAGGAGGATGGAATCACAAATTTATTCTTCTTTCTCTTTTTTTTCTTTTTTTCTTTTTTTTATTATTATTTTTCAACTGAATAAGAAACTCTCGAATGATAGAAGAATAAATTCTTTTTATTATTCTGAAATAAACAAAATAAATAATGTAGAATGAAGTGTTCAACACGAAGAGCTCGTATTCTACATTGAATCCTACCTTATTGTTAAAAATTCTTCCCCGGATTTTAAATAAATTCAGAATTATATAATCAATAATGTGAAATTCTAAGCATTTTGGAGTGTTTAATAATTCTTGCAACAAAGTAAGGTAGGTATTATTGGTGTCATGCATTTTGTATTTCTTAATAAACTCAGACTCTTGTACTGTGAAGTTTTATTTTCTAACAACCAATTCTTCTGTAGAGTTCTAAAAATTTTGTTGTTGATTATTCTCCAAGAATCTAAGTTCATCAAGAAAGAGTTCTTCAAGATTTAATTCAAAGAAGCAAATGTTTAACACAGTTTTATTATTCTCAAGGACCTGATCTGTTTCTTCTAAAAACTCTAACTCTTCATCAAAAAAATTTTCAAAACTCAAATCAGACTCTTCTTCTTCTTCTTCTTCTTCTTCTTCTTCTTCTTCTTCTTCTTCTTCTTCTGATCTTTCCTGAATGTAATTTATTTCTAGAGGCTGATTATTTGGTTGGTCCACTGGATTAAAAATGTTGAGATCAGCAGTCAAATTTCTAAAGGACAACTTCATTTGACCAGTTCTACAGTTGATGAGAGCATTAGAAGTGGCTAAGAAAGGTCGTCCTAAGATGACAGGTGCCTGTCCTTTGGGATTAGAAACAGGCTGTGTTTCCAAGACTACAAAATTAACTAGAAAAATAAAATCTCCAACCTTAATCAGAACATCCTCTAACTCACCCATAGGGACCTTAACAGATCTATCAGCCAACTGTAAGGTGTATTTGGTTAGGTTCAGTACACCTAGACCCAATTGCTAGTAGACTGAATATGGAAGCAAATTAACACTGACCCCTAAGTCTAAAAGTGCCTTATCAATGTGAGTATTACCAATGATACATAAAATTATGGAGGAACCTGGATCTTTACGTTTCAAAGGTATGAGATTTGATAGCATTTCACTGATATTGGCGGCTAAAAAGACTTTCTTTGGAACATTTATTCTCCTCTTCTTAGTGCATAATTCTTTTAAAAATTTAGCATAAGATGGAATTTGTTCAATTACATCTAAGAAAGAAATATTGACCTTAACCTGCTTGAATGTTTCTAGGATCTTCTCCTCTTGAGGGGAGTGTTTCCTAAGCCTGAGTCTATCTGGAAAAGGCGCAACTGGTCTAAACCTATCAAAAGCAGGCACATGTTTCGGTTCAGGTTCTTGATCATCTGAGGAGGGTGATTGTTGAATAGATTCATCAGAAGGAGAAGGAGAAGGAATTTGTACTGGATCAAAAGTTTGACTTGGAAGAGTTCTCACTTGATTATCGACTTGTCTACCTGACCGAAGTGAATGGATTGCATTCACTTGAGCTTCATAGGATGAACTGCATCCTGTGTCCTTAGGGTTGACCACGGGTTGACTCGAAAATTTTCCTTTCTCTCTTTCACTCACGGCACTAGCTAATTGACCAAGTTGGGATTCTAATCTAGCTATAGCTTGAGTGTTAGAATTGAGCATTTGTCCGGTTAATTGCATAAAGGAATTCAGAGTGCTGGATATTTGAGTCAACATATTCGTGGTTTGAGTGGATGCCTTAATTATGGTTTCCAAACCTCTTTCCAAGACATTGAGACGTTTATCCTGATCTGGATTGTGATGAGTCTGAATTACAGCTTGATGAAGAGGAAACTGATTTTGATACAACAGATTAGGTTGCTGAAATTGTGGATGAGAATTAAAAGGAACTGTGTTTCCCCTAGGAAAATGTTGGGTCGAAGCAGGAGTAAAGTTTTGAGTTCCGGGAGAATTTCCTTGATTCCATGCAACGTTAGGATGATTTCTCCAACTTGGATTGTAGGTTGGAGAGAATTGATCATTTGCATAACACTAGAATGCAGCGTTGACCTATCCTAATGGCTGATTATTTTCTAAGAGAGGACATTCTTCTGAAATATGAGATGGTGATAAACAGTTGGGACATCCTGAGGCTGAAACTTGATTAATTTGAGCCAGGGCTCTTTCCTTGATTTCTAAAGCTTCTAACCTACGTATGATTGTGGCCATCCTAGCTTCAGATGCAATGTTCGACTCTAAGGAAATACCACTGGATTTGGGTTGGGGAACTAATGACACTCGGTCATCACAGTGTTCCCATTGCATGGTTTTTTCAGAAAGACTCTCTAAAAACTCCCAAGCTTCATCAGTGTTTTTTCTCATGAAATCCCCGTGGCACATTGATTCTAAGGAAGTTTTTGCAGAATAATCTAATCCTTCATAAATTATTTGGCACAATCGCTATTTTTCTAAACCGTGATGAGGACATTGGATGAGAAGATCTTTAAATTGGTCAAAATACTTCCAAGGGTTCTCCCGAGATAATTTTAAAATTCATGATATTGTTTCTTAGCTTCATCGTTTTATGGATAGGAAAAAATTTCTTAAGAAAAACGGTGATAAATTCCTCCCACGTAGTGATGGAATTTATGGGTAAGCTATACAGCCATTTTTTTGCTTTGTCTTTGAGAGCAAATGGAATAAATCTGAGTTTGATCGCATCTTCTATTAATTCTCTCATTTTAATCATAATACATACTTCCTCAAATTCCGAGATAAAAATATATGCATCTTCTGTTTCATTTCCAAGGAATTTGGAAAGCATGTTTATGTAATGCGGTCTAAGCTCAAAATTTATTCCATTTGTTTCGGGGAGCCTAATACAAGAGAGGATTGCATTCCTAATGGGATAGTACATATCATGAAGAACGGGTAGATTAGGATGCTCCATTGGTTCAAAGCGAATTAATCGACATGTATTATCCCTGTTCGCGGGAAAATTTGTGCCTTTCTTCATTGATTCCATTATACGATTGTTCGCGGGAAAATTTGTGCCTTTCTTCATTGATTCCATTGTACACTTTCGTAATAGTTTATCGATTACAGAAATCCGGTCTTTTTATAAGATCCGGTTACAATGAAAATTCAAAATGAAATGAAAAAGATTACAACTTTTATCCTTGTTTGTCGAACGAATCGCGAGCTCCTGTTATGCGGTCACTCGCTTTGTGTGGGTTCTTTGCCTGCGCCGGGGTTGTTTGCCGTGGACCACCGCGTGATCTCGATCCGGTCGGATCTACACGATATGACGGGTATTATCTCACGAAGAAAATAATAGCCGGGTGGGGTACTAATTCACCAAGGAAATAGTAGCCCAAGTGTCGAAATCGACCAAGCGAATTCGAGACTCTTCTCGGGATCTAAGAACCAAGCTTAGATCCGGAGGAAAATCGTGTAGATCTCAGATCCGATCCCTCTCGAACTCTTGCCTTATTTGGCGTGGATGATCACCGAGCACCGGATCTCAAAGTCCAAGTCTTCAATCTTCTAAAGCTCCGATCTTTTTTAGATCTCAGATTCCAATCCGGCAGAGCTTCGACCCTCCAAAATCCAACCTCCCAAACAAATGAGCACAAGGCGTCACCCTGGGGTGGCTCGGCTAAGGCCGAGTCCCCGGGTGTTTGTCTGTTTTGTCGTTTTCCGGTGTTTCCGGTTCTCTGTTGTTCGGATTTGATTCGGTTTGTGGTTGACTTGATCTGGAATCGATTTGTTGACTTGATTCCAAATATGGCAGTTAATCCGCTTCTGAGTTCGAGTCCGGAATTGATCTTGATTCGATCGTTATATCACCGAGTTCGCTCTTGTTTAGATGACTCGGTGATTCCCCGAAACGTTGGTTTGATTCCGCGTGCGAGTGGATGCGTTCCAATGCTTGGGTGCGATTTGTTGGCTTCGTCGCCTCGTTAACCTGCTCCGTTGCGTATGGCTTGGCTTCGGCGTTAGCGGGATAACGGTCGTGCTTGGATACGTCGCTCGATGGTCCGTTTGTTGAATTGGCGTCGTCGAGCTGTGATAAGGGACCTATAGGCAATTTTATACGCCTACAATCCCTAATCCACTATTGCATACACCAAAATTATTTCTTTTTATTATTATTTTTTTAAAGAAAGAAAACAATTAGTTTTTTATGAGAAGAAAAAGGATAAAGAAAAATCCTAACTAAAACAAATTAAAGCAATCACTTTTCAATCACTCTAATTCTAGGGTTTAGCCTAACTCACTAGACCAGCTCCTAACCAAAAACTCCTACAGTAAAAAGATTAAAGTTTTACCCAGGTAGTTAGTCAGGTAAGGATAGTACTAGAAGGTGATCAAAGATCAATTAAATACCTCTTTCCTTGTGGAGCGCTTTACGCAACCCCTAAACCTTGCCTTAGACACCAACTAATCTGAGAAAACTTAAACCGGTTTACTTCAGGATTTCTTGTTCCTTATTGAGCTCGAGTCCTTAAGGCTAACGTCTAATGAGTTTTATTAGGCTTGGATAGTGTAGTGAGGAATTAATAATTTCTGGGCTAACGAAAGGGTGATGAAATTCCTCACCTTATCTTGATTATGGGGTTTTACCCTTAAAAATATTTTTAAGTGTATGCCAAATCAAGATGCTCAAATCACTTGGTGAATTCCCATACTATATGAAATGCAACCCTAAAAATTAAAAACGACTAAAAAGGATGATAAAAAAAATCTTTATATTTTTTTATTAGGGTTAACAATCAGACAACTATGAGAAGGGGGGATATTGTTTGAGTTTATTATCTTGTTAGTTAATGTCAAGTGAAAGATGGATTTTATTATGGTCAACAAAAATAAAATCTTTTTTTTAAATCCTAATTGTCTCTAATTGTGAAGCTAACTAAAAGGGGTGGAATTAAAAACACTAGAAAGAAGACTTACCCGAAAGCAAATCTTCAAATCCTAGTTCTCCAATCCGCGATCTTCAAGCTCCAAGCGTTTCCTTCACAATAAACACACAAGTTAAAGAACCAAAATAATTAAAACCTACTTAAGCACCTTCCCTGGCAACGGCGCCAAAAACTTGATGCGGCATAAACATATACCAAAAAGTTGCAAGTGCACAACTAATCAAGTTATAGTATAAAGAGTTATCGATCCCACGAGGAAGGTGTTT
Organism: Asparagus kiusianus; assembly: GCA_022839385.1. Taxonomy (NCBI): domain Eukaryota; kingdom Viridiplantae; phylum Streptophyta; class Magnoliopsida; order Asparagales; family Asparagaceae; genus Asparagus; species Asparagus kiusianus. The sequence goes on along the minus strand of BQKN01014915.1, from coordinate 3,449 downwards.
TTGTAGGAGAAAATATAAAATCGATTCTTATGTTGTGTGCGTGATAAATAGGAGTGATGAGTGAATGTGATTGTGGAGAGATAATAAGAGTGATAGTGTGTAGATCAATGTGTTTGAGAATAAATGTGATCAATAAGGCAAGAAAGAAGAATGAATAAAATTGAGAAATAAATCATAAATAAAATTAAAGAATAGAAGAAAATACAAGAAATTAAAGATCGTGAATTCAATTATAGATATGGGTAATCTAAAATTAAACTCACTTCTTAGAAAAGGGTGATTCCCTAGAGGGTTCTAGCCTAAAGGCGAATCAAACAAAATAAAAATAAACAAAAAGAAAAACTAAACCCAAGAGGGTTCTAGCATCAAGATGAATAGTGCAAGAAATTAAAATCTAACTACAAAATAAATTATAAGAATTAAATACAAGTAAATAAATCTATTGTATAAGCATGAAATAAATCTAAGGCAAGAGGGTTCTAGCCTCTTGGCTATTTAACAAGAAAATAAAATCTAACTATAAGCATAGAAATAAATCTAAACTAATAAGCAATAAAAAAGAAATAAAAGAGAAAAAGAAAAGAAATACAAACCTCTAAATAATTCTTCATATTCATCTTCATCATCCAACAAAGAGAAGAAATATTTAAAATGGTGAAAAAATTATTATTATTAATTATAACAAAAAGTTACAAATTTGGAAGGCTTTCTCAATTAAGAGTAGCCCTCCTCTCCAAAAGGAGTTACAAAAATTTTCATACCTCTAACCCCTCACTCTCTACCCTTATTTATAGTAAACATCAATGAATGTGAGCCCTTGGATTAAAATCTTATCCAAAACCATCAAAAATCAGCCCTTAATTTGTAACAGAATTGTCAGTATCGATGCCAGTATCGATGCTGGTATCGATGCCCTATCAAAATTCTATCTTCACGGATGGCTTCGTCTCGTCGAGATAGGTGATTTTCATATATTATATGTTAAATTCCGCCTTCCGGATTGAGAGATATCGTCGTTTCTTTACGGCCAACCATCTTGAATATATTTTTTTCATATTTGATTTTTTTATTTTCTCCGGCTTCTACAGGCTACTCGGCTTGATTCTAGGCTTGGGCTTTTTGGCTTTTGCCTGTGTTCTTCATTTAATTCATGGGTTTTTATTGAGAGATGGGATTTTAAACTTTATTCTTCATTAACCTGCAATTAAAGATAAAAACAATTATTAGTGATATATTTATTTATATAAAATAGATAATGTGGGTATAAAATTATAATAAAATGTGATTATCAAAAATCCACCTTTCAATAAAAATAAAAAGTTTTTCTTGCCGGCCCTAATAAAATCCATCTTTCACTTGAACAACTACTAATAGGATAATAAGTTCAATTAAGACTACTCTCTCTCTCATTTGTTTAATTGTTAACCCTAATTAAAATGTAAAAAGATTTTCTTTTTGCATCCTTTTATATAATTGCTTTTAATTCTTAAGGTTGCATTGCATGTAGTTAGTAGGAATTTATCAAAGTGATTTGAAAATTTTGATTTGAGCAATTACTTAAAAATACTCTTAAGGGTAATATTTGCTAATCAAAATAAAATGAGGGATTTCATCACTCTTTTCTTAGCCTAGAAATTATTAATTTCTAACTATACAAACTCAAGCAATCTAAAACTTGTTAGACGTTAGTACCTAAGGACTCAAACTCATTAAGTCATAAGAAATACTTAAGTGAACTAATTTAAGTTTTTTGAATCCGTCAGTGTTCAAGGTAAGGTTTAGGAATTACGCAAAGCGCTCCGCAAGGAAATAGACACTTAGTTGATCTTTGGCTTCTCCCTAATACTATTCTTACTTAGCTAACTAACTGAGTAAGTTTTAATCTTCTCACTCAATGAGTTTTTAGTTCAGAGCTGATCTAGTTGAGTCTAAAGTTAAGTCTAGAATTAAGGGTTATTTTTTCAAAGTAGTCGCACTCTTTTTTTTTAATTAGATTTTTCTTTTTATCTTCCTTCTCTTCTCTCACTTATCTTTTAGGTCTTTTAGTTTTTCCTTTAAAAAACTTAACTAAGTTTTGTTTTTCTTAGATCTTTTCCCTAATTATCTTTTTATTAAAAGAAAGAAAAAAGTTTCAAAAAGAATTTAGTTTGGTGTTTGTAAGTTTGAATTAGGAATAATATCAATCAATTAATCCATGTTGAATCAATTTTTAAAACCAAAAAATGGCTAGTCCTAATCTTCCCACTCTTCAAGATATGTTATGACACCGATATTTTTGGATGCAATTTGGAGCTTAAACCGTACTTCATAAATATGCTTCTAAATTTCTTAGGAAATGAATCATAAGATGCTTATATTTTTATCTTTAAATTTGAGAAACTTTGTCTTATGATTAAGATTAAAGAATTATATGAGAATGTGATTGAGTCAATAGTTTTCTAGCCATTTTCTAGAGAAAACACAATCTCATTCAACACACTGAATGATTTTCAACAATCTAATTTGCTTCATCCAAACCAGCCTTCTCATCATCAAATAGTAAATTCTACTCCTCTAAATTGTAATCATGAGAGATGGTTGAATATCTTAAAAACGAGTTTAGAATTCATGATCAAAGCTTATACACAAATTGCAATATGTTGACTCAGTCATTCAATACTTTAAATTCTTACATACATACAACCGATCAAATGCTCAATTCTAACACTCACGCCATAACTATATTAGAAACCTAACTTGGTCAAGTATCTAGCACTGTGAGTGAACGAGGGAAGTAATATTTTTTGACTCGGTCTATTATAAATCCTAAAGACCTTGGATCAAGTTCAACCTACTAGGCTCAAGTGAATGTATTTCATTCACTACAGGCAGGGAAACATGTCGATAGTTAAGTTAGGACCAAGAACTTGAAACCGAACTTGAGCTCAATTTTGATAGGTTAAAAACAGTTATCTTTTTAGATAGACTCAAGCCTAGGGAAAAACTATTTTCAGGTAGAAAAGATATTAGAAATCTTCAAGCAGGTCAAAATTAGTATTCCTCTCTTAGATGCCATCTAACGAATCTCTTCTTATGCAAAAATTTTGAAGGATTTGTGCACTAAGAAGAAAACAATAAATATTCTAAAGAAAATCTTTCTTATTGCTAATATCAATGATATGATCTCAAAGCTCATGCTTTTGAAACATAAGGATCCTGGTTGTTATATTATCTCATGTATCATAGGAAATACCTTTATTGATAAGGCACTTTTAATGTTAGGGGTGAGTGTCAATTTACTTATTCGGTCTACCATCAACTTGGTGTAGGAGAACTTACTTCTTTTAGTAACATATCAAATTTTGGAGTTTCTAATTGATTGTATTTTAAAATTATAACAAATTTTATTTTAATTTATTTTACTGATTTCTTTTAGAAAATTCAAAGTAATATGGATATTGAAGTGATTT
>BQKN01014909.1:0-11795 GCA_022839385.1 Asparagus kiusianus | reverse complement strand
TCTGGACCCTTCCTCCATCAAGGAGTCAATTGTTGAAGGCGCGCTAATTCTATCAAAGAGGGCACGCCAAATGCAATGCCAACGACTTGCGCGCCAACTTGCTAAGACTTTGGAGCCAGTTGACGAGATTCGCTATGAAGCGGTTCTGAAATCCAAAAGGCGCCAACCGCCACAACAGCGGGCGAACAACCCTTCCTCCTCCGAACCAGCGAAGAATGAATGGGTCCGCATCAAAAGGACTCGTTCGACTTTTTAGGAGCGAATTCAGAAACGTCGCACATTGCTTACGCAAGCAAGAATCCTTATGCAAAAAGCCAAAAAATTGCAGAAGGAAGAAGTGGAAAAGAAGCCACCAAGACTACACAAAGTATGGAGGCCAAAGTCCAAGACAACGGTCGAAAAGATCAAAAAATGCGAGACACACACAGGTGACCCGCCCAGCCGCAGGTCACTCAAGTCTGACCCGCCCAGTCGCGGGTCACTCAAGTCTGACCCACCCAGTCATGGGTCACTCAAGTCTGACCCACCCAGCCATGGGTCACCAAGGTCTGACCCACGCTAGGGCCAAACAGGAGATATTATGCACCTGTTTTTCTGATTCTATCGAGTTCCGCCCCAACTTCAATTGATCCCGCACCTCTGGTGGAGTCCCGCGACAGCGTGGATTTGTCCCGATTTAATATAAAGATCATAGATTGCCTTAGTCCTTCACATGATGATCGAGGTAAACTTCCAGTCAAAGAACGATTGGGCCCATTGAACGAATTTCGAGCGGTTTATCAGGCTGGGGGTCGTAATCGTCCTCCTTAGTAGTGGAAGATATCACATGATGGGAAAATCCCTATAAATGACCACATTGGATTTCGTGTTGAACTCTAGGAGCCTGTTGAGGTCCGACGCTCACGAAAACATAGCCTCAGACATGTGACTCCTGAAGACGCTAACAAAGCATTGAATACCCAAAAGAAAGTGTACTCGTCTGACGATGACGTTATATCTGGGGAGTCATGCTAACACACGATGGGTTGCTCTGGTCATCAGACCGATGAGTTGTACTATCGGGCTAGGGGTACGAACAAGTCCCAAAAAAGGAGTACCCGAGAAACGGACTCTCACTGCCCTTGTGCTAAGATTATCAAGGCGGTACTATCAGAATGTTCCTACCCCAAGACTCCCCCGGAGAGAGTTTTAGTGTTTGAAAGGATCTCCACCGGAACATTTAACTCTAAGCCAAGGGGTTTCCGCGGGAAGAAATAAGCCGCTCAGGACGATAAACTTCCAGAATTGTCCGTCAACATGACCGGTAAGGGGAGGTCAACGCGACACTTTAGTCCAGACCAGTTTTCGGCAATATCCTAGCGTATGACCTGATTGCGATCAGGAATCATTAGACAAAGGGATTACTAAAGAATGCAAAAGGGACTACCCTTAGATAACGAAACTTCAGATGCTTGTTCTACGATGGCTTCTGGATATACGGCATCCAGCACGAGTCAATCCTATGTGTCATTTATGATCAACACAGAGTAAATGGCTAAGATTCTCGAGGATGCTCTAACCAAGCAGAAAGAGAATTTCAAATTTGAAATAAAAATAACTATGCAGGAGATGAGGGAAATGCACAGCCAACAAATCGTGGCACTAACAAATCAACAGGGAGAGTCTAGCCGTCGCAATAATCCCAACCAAGTTGATAGTGATCGGGAAGCAGACGAGAATGCCAACATGGATACCCCTCCCGTTGACAACAATACTAGGGGTGGTCCCTCGGATGATAATAATACAAAGGATGACTACGTCGCTTCTCCTCAGGATCGCTCAAAGAAGATACGAACGAGGATAAGAAGATGAGGAACTTAGAGAGCAAAATCAATACGTTGATGAGTGCTCAAGAAGTAAAGAAATCTGGAATACCGTGTCCATACCCGAGAGAGTGGGAATCAATTCATACCCGGCGAAGTTTAATTTGATCAACTTCACGCCGTTCGACGGAAAGGGTTCCCCCACTCAACATTTAATATACTTTAAGTCTCACTTGGGAATAATTTTCGGCAATGAACCTTTGATGGTACGGTCATTCGTTGGTACCCTTCGTGAGGTAGCCTTTGATTGGTACTACCGTCTTAAGCCAGGGAGTATCAGCAGTTAGGATGACATGGAGGATATGTTTCTTACAAATTTCTTCAATGACGATACCGAGGTTTCAATCGGAATGTTATTCAATGAGAAACAGAAGGACGGAGAGTTAGTCGAGAACTTCATCAAATGATTCCGGAACAAAATAATGAATTATCGTGATCCGTTCAGCAAGGAACTCATCCTTGAAACTTGTCATAACAATCTTTTGTTAGATATCCTCGAAGTCATGGGAATAGCGCCATCCAAAACTTGGAAGGATTTTAAGGTGCAAGAAGAACGAGTCGAACACTTCCTCAAGAGGAAGAAGGCCGAAAGAGGTCAAACGATGACAAATACTCCACAACAGAATTTTGTCCCTCGGGGTAAAGGAAAAACATAAGTGAACGCAGTGGATGCGAACCAAACATTTGAGCTGCAACCGCAACCGCAACAACAATAGCAAAAGGCATCTCAATAATCATGGCGGCAACAACAACCTCAAAAACAAAAGGCCATGGTACCAAAATTCCCAAAGGTTTACTCTTTTAAAGAAGACAAAGTCCCCGGTATTTTCAAATACCTCATAAAGAACAACAAGTTTAAGTTGCCTTCAATCCAAGATCAGGAAGACGCTAAAAGGGTTAATGACCCGAAGTACTACGCGTTCCATAGAGCGGTTCACCACCCTACCAAGTCTTGTTATACCCTCAAAGATAAAATTCAAGCTTGATTGATGTTGGGGTCATTACTATGAAACCGTCTAAGGAGAAGAAGGTGGATGCGAACGCAGTGTCAATCAACTTCGGATCTGTTCCCCTGAATTGGTTTCAGCCCGAACCCATAATAAAGGTAACAGTGAAGACCGTCAATGACGATCCTCAAAAACAGCACCAGAAAGGGCTTTGCCACATACAGCCCCAAATGACAAGATTCTCTGGGTCCATCCCAATCTGATTGAAGATGAACAATGGGTGGGAGCCTCATCTAAGAAGAAATCAAAAGGCAAAGGAAAGTCTTATTGCGGAGCCTCGGCCATTCCAGAAGGAAATGATGAAAGAGTACCTGCTTTCCCACTCTCCAAAGATGAGCAAGAAGTCTTTGTAACCAATAGAGAATCAGTCTTTGCTACCCGGAGTGGGAACGAATACCATTTTAAATACCTGAGTGCCTCCAATCAGTTAGCTGAGCAGGGGGTGACCAAAAATGTTCCTACTAAAATATTAGCTTAAATGGGAGTGGCCATAACTCCCCTCGAAGTTGTTGAGAAGACTCAACAAAAGCAAAATGAGAAAGAGCCCTTATATCAAGAGGTTCAAAACCCGAAGCAGTCTCGATTCAATCAACTAATTGGAAGAGACAAACCGGGAAGTTTGAATACTCTGCATCGCTTCAATATCATAACTTAATTAGCTAATATACCGGCTAGATTGACTTTATATGAGTTGTTACGTCTTTCAAAAGACACAAGGGAGGCATTACAAGAAGCCTTGGCCAATTCTGACGTTTTCCTAACTCAAATCAAGCCATCCCCTGAAGAACCAAAGCCGTCAGTCCAACATTGCAACCTCGCGGCACACCACTTTCCCTACATTTCTTTCACCAAGGAGGACATGCAGACAAAGAATTCAAAGCATGATCGGCCCTTGTATTTCACCGGGTACATTGGTTCCAGCGTTGTTAACAGGATCCAAGTCGATCCGGGTTCCGCTATTAGCATCATACTACTCTGATTGATGTACAGTCTCGGAATAACAGCCAGTAAGCTAGCCTCCACGGGAACTACGATCTATGAGTTCAATACCAGTGGGTCCATACCATTAGATAAAATCCGAGTAAAGTGCCAAACTGGAGATTTAAAGTCAGAGGTCACGTGTTATGTGATTGACGCAGAGACTTCTTATAAAACTTACTGTTAGGTCGTCCATGGATCCATAATAACATAATAGTCCCTTTTACCCTCCATCAGTGTCTTAAATATGTAAACACTAATAATGAGGTCAAGACGGTAGTCACTGATAAGCAACCGTTTAAGGGGTTAGAAAATTATTTTACTGATTCCCTTCTCTATAGTGCTGAATCCGATATTGGACCATCGGCCCAAGGTACGGACAGCGGAGAAGAAGCTGATACCGAAGCTAGGTTTGATTACGATGGTGTTTTTGTACTTAATGACATTGTAACCATTGTAATCGATCTTGATGATGGAGAGTCATCGGATAGTAGTTGTAATTAGCAACTTTCCGAAGAAGTAGTAATAAATAATGATTTAGAGTACTCGTTGTGTCTTGATAACGTCATGAAGGAGTTATATGATGACCCTGATTTGTATATGCCACTTTAATCATATTGCATGACGAAGAAGCATGTTCAAGATTCGTTCGGAACAACGCTTGTCATTCCTACAAAGGCAGGGGGGTGAAAAGGAAGTTATCTAGGTAAATGGAAGGAGTTTTCGGTACCAGATCACTTCTTGAGAGAAGATGATGATGATGATAAACATGCTCCTCATTTATTCAGATATGGCGCAAAAGCGTGTAATCTCATGGAAAAATATAGATATGACCTTACACTTGATGAAGGTCTTTACTTTGGTCGAGGTCCGTGAGCTCCGCCTCGTATGACCTATGTACCAAAAGGAAAACCCGATAATTATTATAGCTACAGAAGAGGTTTAGGCTATGTCTCCTCGTCCGATGACAAGTGCTGCTGGCAAGTCATCGGTCAAATAGCTAATAAGGGCAAAGACGAATATTCTTCCAATTCTTCAGCTTAGGATTCTGATACTAGTCTTGTAGAAATATTCAAAAGACTAATGTCAAACATGATTACGATCGACCCCGTCACAATTGAGGAAGACGATCAAATACCAACTTAGGAAGACCCATTGGGTTCATCACCTGAATATGCAGTACAGTGACATATCTGTAAGGAATATTAGGGTGCTCTTCTGTCAGAGTCCATAATATCTGTCGCTTCGCCGCTTGCCTCCGTAATTCTATTAGTGAACGGTGATGAGGGAACGGAGGAAGGTATAAACAAGTTGTACCATCACTGTATAACCATCGCTCATCCTCGAGGGTTATGATGGTTGGATCTGTCACGGAATCGCCGAACATATAATTCGTCTTCCTCAAAGGGTGAACAGGATCAGTGTCTTCTGGGAACGACACGTCAGTAATTAGTTAGCGTGTGATGCGGCGATCCCCTTCCCGTACTAACTTAGAGAGTTCATCTGAGAGGTCCGAAGCAAACTGAGAAGTGGGCGGAATCAACGTCGGATCGTCAATAATAGTGTAATATCTACTTCTATGGCCATCTATCTCGAACGAAAAAATGGCGTCGCAGGGTATTCAACTAAAATGAATAATGCATATTTATTAAGCGTAGTCATGAAGAAATATTAAGGCGACACGGGGTGTTGAACTCTTTTCACCAATCTGTGAGATAGAGTCACTACCTTGTAATTGATGAGACAATTTTAACCGTATCATGAACACACAAGATAATGTACATTATCGCGTGAATAGCGCGGTGACGTATCCTATCTTACAGAATGTGATACGGTAAAAAAATCGCCCCATATTGCCTTAAGATGCGTTTTGACCAAGTAAAACGTATTTGATAAGCATCAACCCCCACAAAGGAGGATATCAACTCTTCCCAATTGCCTCACCAAGGAGGACAAAGCAGAGATATATATATATATAAAAAGAGGGGGGCGGTTAAAAGTGTTTGATAGCTAGGCGAGGCGATTTAAGCTGCATTATACACGCGAAGCATGATGTACATTGTCGCATGAATGACACGATAATCCAACCATCCTCTGGAGTATAATACAGCAGGAAATCGCCCCAAAATTTATTAAAACACGTTTTGACCAAGCAAAATGTACCCGATAAGCATCAACCCCCACAAAGGAGGATATCAGCTCTTCCTATTTACCCCACCAAGGAGAGCAAAATGGGGATGTAATATAGAAGCGTCCACCCCACGAAGGAGGATATCAGATCTTCCCAATTGCCTCACCAAGGAGGACAAAGCGGGGATGCAATATGCGATATGATATGATAAATATTAAATTCATGAGCAGAAAATTATAAAGGCTTACAAGTGAAAGACAGAGACTTCCTCTCAGGTGACTAAGTGGCTGAGCGGCACCTCAGAAAGCGTGATCTCCTCATCGACATGGCTAACCTACAATAAAAATCAACAGTTCAGTTAGATCAAGAATCGAGTTACGCAAATCAGAGATTAAAAGGGAAATTGTGAATCTTTGACTGAAATTCTGCAAAATGGAATTTTCCAGTTAAAGGTCCAATTAAACCTATGAAACGTTTCCGATGCAAATTAGAGTCCGGAAAATAAATGTATAAAGCTAAGGCGGCGAGTTCGACTCTCGACTAATACATAAGCTAAATGCTTGGATATTTTTCTCCTAAAAGCCAAAAGGTGGACACAAGCTCAATTCTTACACAAGGATCAAGCAAGAAGTTCAACCAAAATCTCGAGACTCAGCAAAGTAAAATAAAGGTTCGGCCTATACAAGTTTAAGAACTAAAGCGTTAATATTTCCTCCAAAATGTCGACGAGTTCAGTTCTCAACCGGTATGAAAACTACAGAACTTGAGGTATGTTCAAAGGCAAGAATGATATATTGGTCATCAGTTAATTCTCACACAAGCCAAATGAAGGGCATCAGTCATGTCAACATGCAGATTTACAGGCTCACAAATCAAGTCAAATTCATACAACCAAGATTTTAAGCACAACGCTCTAGGGAGCCCATGAACCAGAATCGACACAACGGCATGATTATTACTAGCATCGAAGGCTTCAATTGAAGGCTAGTTATTATCCAAATATAAACCAAAGGATTCCACAATGAGCTTTATGGTCATACGAGGATAGTCTGATTCACAATAGGAATCTAACTAAATCTCGATCTTCGTCAGCGCCAAACAAAATCAAAAAATCTCAGCCGAGGGTGTATGCACACGTACAATTCTTACAGCCGGTTTAGGATGAGGATTCAGCCATAGTCACAAATCTTGGAAACTCGTATCCAAACCTCACATATAACAAAAAAATAAACATATAGGAACGAATCTAGAACATCGGCTCACAACCACAATTAAGTCCACACATATATGCATAAAATCAAGTCAAGCATGTCAGAAATTCAGTCAAGCCAAACACGACCAAGTTCAGTGAATTCCCACACAAGTCAAGCAAGGAATATCGGCTACTTTAAAAGTTTACAAAATCTACTAAATTTTTTTTTGGAAGCATGGGTATCAATTCAAATCTCAAGCTATACATATGAACATGGACAAGAATCAAAGGCCTCGGCCATGCACAGGTTCGAGAACTACAAATTCAAGTCATCAATCATCAACCAAGAGCTCAAAAATCGGCTATCATTCAAATCCCAAGTGTAAATTTTGGTTTTCCCCAAATTTGAAGAACTAGGGCTTCAACTATTAAGTCATGCGCGCAACCAAAAGCTCAAAAATCGGCCATCATTCAAAGACCAAGTTCAAATTTCTGTTTTCCCCAAATTCAAGAACCAGGGCTTCAATTATCAAGTCAAAACTCAAATATTCAACCAAAATGGAAGCAAGGGCATCGAAGTTTACCTGAATTAGAAGAGGAATTGAGAAGACGAAAGACCCGTCGAACCTCAGATCCACTAATGCTTGAACCCAATTCAAGGGATTGTCAAACCCTAGCTTGCTTTTCTTGTAGATTTGATGAAGTGGGAAGCTTAAAGAAGAAGGAGATGAGGAATTTAAAGAGGGGAACTTTGATCTTGTTTGGAATTCTTAGAGAAGAAGAGTCTTTGAAGAAGAAGGGTTCTGGGAGCTTGAGGAGATTTGAGTAAGAAGGGTTCTGGGAGCTTGACGAGCTTTGGAGAAGAATTATTCTATAGAAGAAAATAGGAAAAGGGAAGTCGACTTCATAAAAATCCCATACCTGACCCGCGTTCGCACAGGTCGGGTGCGTGTGACCCGCGTTCACGCGGGTCACTTAGACCCGACCCACACGCATGTTTTGTCCGACGGTCATTTTCACATTACTTTGCCCGTTTGCGCTCGTTTTCTATGTATTCAACACCCGTGTTCAGACTCCAATAGGTATACGAGTCTAAACTGTTTCCTACTCTTGAGGGGAAGTTCATGGAGAATAGTACGCGTAATATTCTTTGGATGACCCGGCAACCTCCGACGAGTACACGAGGTTGAACTGATGCCCGAAACTCCTAGGAATATACGAGTATAAACTGGTCCTCCTCTAAGTCAACGCCGGTCAACGCGTTGCGATGAAAGTTAACGTCGGTCGACGCGTTGTGATGAAAGTCAACGTCGGTCAATGTGTTGTGATGAAAGTCAACAACGATCAATGTGTAGCCCTATGTCAACGCTGGTCAACGTGTTATGACGAAAGTCAACGCCGGTCGACGCGTTTCGATGAAAGTCAATGCCAGTCAATGCGTAGATCGATACTTCAATAGTTTCTCTAAAACAAGAGTTGAATAAATCCTAGTTCAGGAGATATGAATTCCCGATGAAAGGTGATCAATCCAAAGTTGACCCAACAATACGAGCTAAGTTCAGAAACCGATATATTTGTTTCAATTTAAGACCTCGACAATGGTCAGGCGATAAACGCAGTACCGGAAGAATTTTAGCTATTCGACAAAATACTGAATAGACTAAAAAATGGAGAAGTCAAGAACTGAAGCTAGTTATAGGTCCTTTGACACTCATTGAAGGTGGGGGGGGGGGGGCTATCACATCCAAAGTATTTCAAACTCCTCTATAAAAGAATGAGGCTGAAATATTTTGGAGGGGGTATATATAGGCGTCTAAAATTACCTATGAGTTCCCTCACACAGTTCAAAACGAAGAGTGGACATCGCCATCCGAGTCAAGAAGGATTATCCATTTGGCAGCCGCTCTCGTCGGTCAGTTCACACAAGTTAATCAACTCGTGCTCATCAGTTAGCTCACACATGTCAGTCAGTTCGCGCGCGTCATTCAGCTCACGCACATCAATCAGCCATAAGTGACCAGACGCGCTTATCAGGCAGCTTCAAGTGACCAGATGCGCTCTCCAGTCAACTCGCATGCGTCAGTCACCCCTAAGTGACCGACGCATTCGTTGGTCAGTCCCTCAGCGAAACGTACAAGTCAACGAGACAACTAAATACGTAGAACGGTGGAAAATACAAGTCTGGGAAAGTCGGGAAACACTAAAAAGTAAAGAGAGAGAGAGAGAGAGAGAGAGAGAGAGAGAGAGAGAGACTCGGAACCCACGTGGAGGCGTAGGTCGCCACTTGGTGACCCACGCACAAGCAGGTCACCAAGAGGTGACCTACGCCCACATGGGTGACCTACGCCCACGTGGGTCACCAGTGTCCGTCACGTAGCTCGGAGCCCCAAACGCATTTTTGACGATTATTTAAGTGGTTTTCGTAGGATTTATCTATTCCAGGGGTTCCCAAATGATTTGATATCATTTCTATACATGGATAGGCTATCATTAACTAAAGATAAGGCTAAATCTCCTATTCTCATCCAAATACCTGCATTTGAGGTCCTATAAATATAAGCCCAAGGCCTCCATTCTACAGATCTGGAATGTTATCAAGAGGACGAGGTGTTGCTAGATTGAGGAGTCAATGAGCACGAAATTTCAAAGAAGGTTAACTAGATCCCAGCGAACTTTAGCAAAAAGAAGGAGTCTTTCGAAGGATCTGAAGCCCCGTACCCCCGTTCCTTGAGATTAGGTTTGGTCTTAATCTCGAGAAGAGTACTAATTTCGCTTGGTCGATCTCAGTACTTCAACGAATACTTTCTTTGTGAAGTAGGAGCTCTGATCAATTCTTCTGCTAATCGGATCTAATCTGTAGGCGGTCCACGGATAAACCCCGACACCGGCAACGATCCCGCAAAAGCAATAGGAATTAGAACTACTATTGTGTTTAGTTTGAAAGAAAGTTATAATTGTTGATTGAAAGTCTTATAAAAAGGCTAATTTCTTGAATTTATTGTAACGTTCAAAGTTGTAATGGATTCTTCAATAAAATCGACTTTCCACCCAAACAGAGCTGTCCAACAATGCCCGGAAGAGACATGCCAAGAGGGTGTTGTGGGTAGACCAAGGCGACAAGAGGACAAACACGGAGGAGCCCATATCTTTTGGGGATACCGACTTACAGGGAGTTGAGACGCCTCATGGTGATTCCTACTCCTTTCTACTATGATAATAAGAGTACCTTCCAGATTGTTAATAATCCAATATTTCATGAAAGGGCCAAATATATTGAGATCGACACTCATTTTGTCCATCAACAAGTTATCAAGGACAAGAGAATTCTACTTCCTCATGTCTCATCCACTGACGAGCTTGCAGATTTCTTCACAAAGGCCTTGCATGTTCATCAGTTCCAGTTTTTTGTATGCAAACTCACTTTGTTTGATCCAACATGAGTTTGAGGGGGCCTGTTGTTAATAATGTATTGTAGTGGGTTTTAGTCTCACATTGGTCATGAGAACACACCTCACTCTCCTCTACTTGTATAAATATATGTGTACACTCAATATTCAACTCAAGGGAAATTTACCCAAGATTCTCTCTCTCTCTCTCTCTCTCTCTCTCTCTCTCTCTCTCTCTCTCTCTCTTACTTTAACAAGAAATAAAGAATATGGTGCGGATGGGGACAACATACATCAATATTTACGGTTGGGCCGATTGAAGGGGAAGAAATGGATAGAGAGCCCAATAATTGAGATGTCTGCATCAAAAGCTTCTCTGATTTGCAATCTTCTTATTAGAGAAAATCATACTTCTTTATGGTAACTAAAAATTAAGCTAACTTTTTATGCCTTTGTTATCTTATGCAAGTGTAACTATGGTGGTGCGGTTGTGATTCGAGAGTTTTACACTTCGTAATTCATAGCTCAATAACTTATCATTTTCTATTTATCACACACCTTCAATTTAGCAGATCTCCGCTGCTGGGGTTTATGGCCTTGTAATTATTGGGTCATCAATCTCTATGATTTGCTTTGTCCTCATATTAAGTTTGGTTGCCTTTGGGTTACTCATGGGTCTTCTAATTAGCACTGAGGTACAATTAGAATGCCACATTTATTCCCGCATCAGAAAAACGAAAACTCGTTCCATAGAACAAGTACTAAGCCAAAAAAATCTAAATAGTGGAAAACGTTATAGTGAAAATTTATTTTTGATAGAGCAAATTTATTTAAGATAAGCTCAATACACATAGTCCATCATTCTTATTTAGACAGATATAATCAAGTAGTCTGTCTGTAACCACATAACCATGCACATCGCACCATACAATAATATGACCTCACTCCTCAGGTCTCCAGGGTTGGGTAACTTGCGTACGTAGCAATGTTACAAGTTCCTCTACTTGAAGCGGCATCCTTTTTCATTCTGAAGTACCCTTTTTCACCCCAAGAAGTACCCCAAGTGTTCTTCACTAGCCAATACTTAGTCTTGTCATCGGTCTCTCCGTAACCAACAATAGTAACAGCGTGGTCAATGCTAGTTTGACATGGTCCTTCATATACTCCCGACTTGTAAAGATGAAACTCCCTCGCCTTACTATAAATGGCGGCGGCAACAGGCTGTTGTGCCACTGCCTT
>BQKN01014906.1:0-11115 GCA_022839385.1 Asparagus kiusianus | reverse complement strand
GATGTGTCCGTTGTTGAATAAGCTTAAAAGGTATGATTTTTCTCCTGAGCTTTAGAAATTTTAATTTTATTATTATTTATTGTTGAATTTGGTAATAAACCCTAATTATGATAAAAAAAATAAACGAGTTCAATTCTGAAAACCCTAACTCAACTACATGTTAATTCATTTGAACAACACTAGTAATCATTATTGAGTTTTAAACACTTATAAACCCTAACACGATTAAGTTTCATTCGTGCTATAAGTAGGTGTGAATATTTAAGTTTGTGATGTAAAAAAATGTGAAATAATTTTTTTTTAAAAAATAGAGTGATATATAACACATTATAATTTTTTATAATGTCTTATAATCCAATTTAGGTGAATAAAAAACTAACGTTATCCCTAGACTTCCGTCCAATAATTACATCCAATTCTTTGGACTTATAATATATGATATACGACTCAGATTTGGGCAGGAGACGAAGTTTACTCCCGAAAATGAGCGTTTATTTTATATTATAAAAAATTTGGTACTGAAATTCGTAATTATTGGATCTGTCCTTCTCGGACGGGTTAGGAATATAGTAGTACATACATCCAACTTTGTATACTTTGTATATTTTCATTCTTGAAAGTTTTGGCAGCACGTATTCGTTGTTCTCCATGTACAATAAGTGCATGTTGTTATGCGTTTTGGGCTATTGCTGATACGCATAATAACATCCACACAGTGTACAGGGAGAACAGCGTGTAGGTGCTGCCAAAATTTTCAAGAAATGAAAATATACAAAGTATACGAAGTTGGATGTAAGCACTACTATATTCTTAATGGATAGAAGCCTTCCTATGACAGTCGCTAGATTGATGTAATTAGTCTCTACGTACATTCATATATATTTTATGTAGATAAATATTCATATTATTAAATGATATGTGAACATATGTTTGATGTGTGTTGAATGTACAAGAGTCATGCATGTACTAGTATTTGTGAGATTAATCATAGTTAATAATTATATATAATTTACAGATGAGGATAATTCCTGACAAATCATGGATAGATATCCCACGGCTTGATAGATTTCGTGACACGCGATACAAGGAGGGATGTGACGCCTTCATGTGTTATGCTGAAATAAATCCGAAAAATTTAGAAAGTGGTGCTATGTATTGTCCTCGTTGTAGGTGTAGGAATATGAAGCTGCTGAATAGGAATGATATACGGATCCACCTAATAACGTCAGGTTTTGATGAAAATTATAAATATTGGAACTATCATGGGGAAGATCCAATAACTGAAGATGAGGATCCAAATGTGCATGTTGGTATGTCCGGTGGCCAACGGATAGATGACACAATAACGATGTTGAATGATATTTTTCCTCGACCTACAGAATATGATGTCGATGATGATATCGGAGATAAAAGTGAAGATGATATCGAAGTTGAACCTGAAGAGGTAGGAGATGTCGAAAGTGTCAAAAATTTTGATGATATGCATTCCTCCGGGGAAATAAAGCGAATAATAGAGCTACTAGAAGATAGTGAAAATGACTTATATGATGGATGTACCGAGTACTCTAAATTTTCTTTTATGCTGAAACTCCTACATATTAAGACACTTAGCGGCATGTCAGATAAATATTTTGAAATGCTCCTTGATTTACTTCGGATGATAATTCCTGGAGGAGAGAATAGCATTCCCCAAACAACTTATCAAGCTGAGAAGATTGTCTCCGCTCTGGGTCTTGATTATAATAAGATTGATGCATGTCCGAATGATTGTATTTTGTACCATAAAGCCAATAAAGACCTTCAAGAGTGTCCGACATGTGGAGTTTCTAGGTGGAAGCAACGCACAAATTCTTTAACAAGGATTACAACAGAGACAGATGTAACGTCGAAGAAAATTCCTGCCAAGGTGCTTCGACATTTTCCATTGGCTCCTAGATTGCGAAGATTATACATGAACAAAGACACAGCAAAGAACATGAGGTGGCACAAGGAAGATCGAGTAAATGATGGCAAAGTGAGACATCATGCTGATGCTTTAGCTTGGAAGCATGTGGATAAAACTTATCCTCGTTTTGCCGAAGATTACAGAAATGTAAGACTGGGTCTATCTAGCGATGGATTCAATCCATTTGGGGTAATGAGCTCTGGTTGGTCTACGTGGCCAGTTATATTAATGTCATATAATTTACCTCCATTGCTTTGTATGAAACAGCCGTTTATGATACTTTCATTACTGATACCCGATAAGCACGCTCCAGGTAATGATATTGATGTCTACTTAGATCCTCTAATTGATGAGCTGAAACAATTATGATCTGAGGGTATTTTAGCATATGATGCTCATTTAAAAGAGTCGTTTAGATTACGTGCTATTCTATTGTGGACGATTAATGATTTTCCAGCTTATGCTAATCTGTCTGGGTACTCTACGAAGGGCAAGTGTGCTTATCCTGTATGTGGTCCGGAATTTAAAGCTCTTCGACTACCACATAGCCGAAAGAGTTGTTATTGGTTTAATCGTCGGTGGTTGCCCTTGAGTCATAAGTACAGAAGCAAATCAAATATGTTTGATGGCACAATTGAGAAGAGAATGAAGCCGTGTCAGCTGATAGGTAATGAGATCGTAAAATTACTTGAGGGATTTCCAAAAGTTAGGTTTGCAAAATCGATATTCTAAATTCAACCCGATTGGAGTACGAGATTCCTTAAAGTCAAAAAAGTCGTTAAAGCGAAAGCGGAAGGTCCAAAAAATGCAAGTTGAGAACGAAGCTGAAAAATTACCTAGAGGATGGACTAAATTTAGTATCTTCTTTCAGCTACCTTATTCGCAAAATCTTAAAATCCGACACAATTTAGATGTCATGCATATTGAGAAAAATATATGTGATAACATAGTGTCAACTCTCCTACAAGATGCAAACAAGTCGAAGGATGACCTACGGGCGCGTCAAGACCTGACTGCTTTGAATATCCGGAATGATTTACAAGCTCAAGATATTGGTCTTAAAAAATTAAAGTTGCCTCCATCTCGTGTTACAATGTCAACTGAGCAAATGCATCGATTTTGTGAAATTCTCAAATTGGTAAAGTCGCCGGATGGTTACTCTGCTAACATATCAAATAATGTCCAGGTGCAAGAGAGAAAACTCTTAGGTCTAAAGACCCATGGTTATCACGTTCTTCTCCATCAACTACTCCCAGTTGCAGTCCGTAATAATATGGATAAGGAAGCGTCGAAGATTGAGTATTGTGGATTCTTCAGAAAATTGTGCTCTAAAGTCATAGATGTAGATGAATTTAAAAAGCTTGAAGCCGATGTTTGAGTTACGCTATGCAATATGGAAGTAATATTCTCTCCTTTATTTTTTACAATTATGGTCCATCTTACCCAGCATCTTGCAAGAGAGGTTGGAATCGCCGGTCCTGTAACTTATCGTTGGATGTATCCGATCGAAAGGTAATTTATGTTTTTTGTTACATTCATTAAATATATATGCATTTTTAAAATTACCATGCTAATGATTACCTCTTCTTATAATTTTAAGATACTTAGGCTCCATGAAACACAATGTTCGTAATCGAGCTCGTCCCGAGGGATCGATAGCTGAAGGATGTGTGGCTAACGAATGCTTTGTGTTTGCGTCACGTTATATGCATAAGAAAAAAAACAACATCTCAAGTTGACGATAAGGAGAGGAATCGTGAAAAATATCCGAGATGTCTCTTAGATCAAATTCATGCATATGTGTTGGAAAACCTTGATATGTTCGAAGACTATCGAAGGTAACAAATAAAATCAGTAATATAGATGAGAAGTATTCATTTTACATATAGTTTATCAATAAAACTTATATATTGTTTATATAGGCGACATCTGGAGAAGCTTAAGAATAAAATAACCGGTAGGAATGCAGCGCATAATATTCAGAAAAGACATAAGAAAGAATTTTCTGACTGGTTCAGATTTGATGTAAGTGTTTTACAATTAATTGTTTAACATTCATGATATACCATCACCTAAATATTCTCAAATTATTTGGCGTAGGTTGAAAAATCACTTCTTGATGGCACTACATTATCATATAAAATTATTTTCCATGCACAACGTCCTTATCACGAAGTGAGACGTTATAATGAGCATTTGGTCAATGGATATAAATTTCGAATGCTAGAGACCGATGATAGGAGGGTAACCCAGAACAGTGGGGTCATGGGTTTATTTGCTCAAGAATGTTTTTCAAGTATAAGAGATCAGAATCCAATTCAAGCTGACATACTATATTATGGCCAAGTAGAAGATATTGTTGAGGTAATTTACGGGTTTGGTAAACCAAAACAATGTAGTTACACGATGTTCAAGGTTCGGTGGTGTCCTACAAAAAAGCAAAAGGATCATTATGGATTTACACTAGTTAATCTCCATCGAGAAGTATATACAGATGAGAAATTCATTTTCGCAGAACAAGCTGATCAGTGCTTTTATGTGAAAGATCCGAATGTCATGTCTGATTGGGTGGTTTTATACAAAGAGCCAAGATCTCTTGTTCTTCCGAATAACAATGAAAAAAATATTGAAGAAAGTGAAGATAATTATAGTGAACCAATTGGGGCATCTGATGACGTTTGGCAAGAATTCTCTCACACACAGAATGTGACCCTTGATTTTGGTATGAACTAGATATGTTACATTGCCTTACTGATTTTCTGATTATTATATTAAAAACTATGAGGAAAATTGTATTTTCAGATGAGGAGGCTCTTCAGCTCGGGGGGTGATCGAAGACGAAGTATCACACCGGGCACCGGTGCTGATGATACACCACCATCTTCGGATGCAGGTATAAAAATTATTTCAATATTTTTTGTAAATTATTAGCTAGCAGAAAACTCATAGTGTTCATTTGTTACAGATGTGGGTTATTCATCACCTGGCCCCTCTGATGTAGCACCAGAACCATCCTCCGATGAAGGTATTCATTATTTAACATTACTGATAATGGTCTCTTGAAAATATATATTAATGATTCTCATTTCTTATGTAGGTGCTGCTTGGACCTCGGCATACCCTTCGTATACATTCCACACTGGCTTGTGTCCGAAGATGCAAGACTATCTCAGTTTACCCTTCCCTCCGGACTCTCATAAGTCCAAAGCTGACTCAATGAAGTTTCACTCACGTGCTGCGAGAAAGTACGCGGAAATGCTTCCTATGTTGCAGATTAGGAAAAATGCTGCACTCGCAGCAAAAGAAAGAGAGAAAGCGAATGGTAAATTGCATAAAATATTTTAACTATCTCCTTGCTTATTTTACCAATCCCAGAAATTTTAATTATAAACTGTAAGTTAGTGTAAATTTATTATAGTACATAGTGTTATTATATTATATGTAAGCAGTAGTATAGTAGGGTATCACTGTATAAAATTTAGTTAGAATTCATGCATAATAGCCTTTTCAGATTTATAAATTTTATGATATATTATCTTGTTGTTATTATTGTAGGTGCTAAGCCAGATCGCATAGAGAGCCGACATGGTGGAGGTAAGCCTGAATCTAAACAACCACCAAGAGGAATGAGGGCGGTAATTCGGTGGAATAGTTATAATTTGCCCACTGGTCCTTGGTCGATAAGATTGAATGCATACATTGGGGTTCTTGTGCGTAGAGCGACCATTATCAACCCTTATTTTCACTTCCGAGAACTACCATGGATCGCGTACGAGGCGATATGGACTGAGCTTATGGTAACTGCATATTGCTTTAGCTCTTCATTTATTAATAATTAGTAATTGATATTAAATTATCCGAACTAAATGTGTATGTAAATCTATAGGAATGCTTCTGCCTTGAGGACTTCGAGGGGGCTTGGAATTATGTGTTTAATGTTAAGGTTGAAGCAGTCCTCAAACAATGGAGGCATGAGATCAAACACTTTACTTATGACAGGTATGAGGAGGACTGGCAGAGGTTTTTAAACCTCGATGACCGAGTTGACGAGCTTCATTTCACGGCTCTCCTCATGTATTAGGACAGCGATGCTGCCAAGGTTAGTTTCATAAAAACTACTTTATAAATAAAAGATATTATTTCATTGCATATCTACTGAAATATTTTTTTAAAGAATAAATCCATGAAGGGGTCAGAGAATAGAAGGAAGAAGCTGTATGATCACCACTTGGGCGCACACTCCTATGCCAATATGGAGTATGTTTATTGTCATGATACGGTATATGTCATTTAAAGCTTAAAATGATCTTAATGCTTAATATGGTTATGAAATCTCATAAATGTATAATATGACAGGGAAAAGCAAAAAATGCTGATACACTTGAAGGCAAAAGCGGCGTATGGTACTTTTCGTGATAGTTATAGGGTTGAGGAGAAGAATCAAGCAAAGATCAAGGCAAATCTCAATTTGGTGGTAAGACTTATATATATCTTAAGTAGCATTATTAACTCTATTTCGTTGAATATTACGAGAAAACTAGAGCACAAATAATATGATCTTTACCTTGAATTAACTATATATTTGTTATTTAGGCGGGATTTGAGACTGCATCTAAGGAGGCTACATCAATGAGGTTGTCACAGGAGGGGGAACAAGGCGAGTCGGACCCTCATATGCTTTCTATAGAGGAGAACATCATTCTTACACAGAACGTAATGGGACATAATAGGTATGGATGGTAAAAGATCAATTCAATTTGAATGCTACGTTCATATTTATATTTGTTTACATTATTGATTCGAAAGCAAAATCTAAATTTATTTCTCCTTAATAATAGGAGAAGAAGATATCCTCTGCATAGTGTTGGAGCTTCACCCGACGTAAGCATAAGATCATCCATAGCATCCTCCATGCCATCTATAACAACGAGAACAGCCCCAAGCAGTTTTTAGGCCATGCCATTTATCGCACGCATCTCCGCGTACTTGTTTGACAAGATTGATCCAGAACTACATATTCAGGTGACTACTGAGATGACTAGAGTTGCGAGGACGGCCAACTCAATGGACGATCTCATGGGGTATGCTATGGAATATTTAGGCGGTGTGATTCCCCATAACGCATACGGTGGAATCATACGGATCATAAGCTCGATTGGCGATAATTCCGGTGCTAGGCAGAGCAGCGTTCAGGTACATTATTTTTTTATATGTATAAATTCATTTTTGTTTACTATGTTATTAAACACCACATAATTATTTTTCAATTGGATCTTCAGAGTGGAGATATTGGAGGGAGCAGCACCCGTTCTCGTAACCGGGATAGAGATGCTACTGACGACAACGAGAGTTGAGGTTTTTTATTTATTTTAATGCAATAAACAGTTTTATTTGTTATAACACTCTACTTTTATTCATGTTTTGTACCTTTTATCTTAATCATGTATATTGTTAGTGAACATGTGGTTGGATGTATATATTGCTCGGAATTGATTAATGTATATTTTGGATTTGATGGTTGGATATGTGTATTGTGTATGATGAAATTGTTGGACATGTGCATTGGATGGTTTGATTATATTTGGTTATTAATGTAACTATTATGAATTATGGTTATATTTGGATGATCGGATGTAATCATGTAATTCTACAGGAAATCAAAATTTTTAAATAATTTTTTTTTACTGTAAAACTATCAAACTAGACGGAATTCCGTTTAGGTTGGTGCAACATAGACGGAATTCCGTCTAGGTTGTTTTATTACAATCTAGACGGAAAACCGTCTAGGTTGACTCAATCTAGACGGAAAACTATCTAGGTTAACTCAACCTAGACGGTTTTCCGTCTAGGTTGCCAAACTACACGGAAAATCATCTAGTTTACCAACCTAGATGGAATTCCGTCTAGGTTGGTAAACTAGACGGTTTTTCGTCTAGTTTGGCAACCTAGACGGAAATTGCACAACCGTCTAGGTTGCTTTCCGTCTAGATTGGTAATCTAGACGGAATTCCGTCTAGATTGCTCCAATCTAGACGTAATTATTCTAGACGGAGCAAACTAGACGGATTTCCGTCTAGAGAAACCAATCTAGACGGAATACAGAGCAACCTAGACGGAAATTTCTGTCTAGATTGGTCGTTTTTCTACTAGTGTATTTCCTCCATTTATAGGTTGTAACTGAATCTGATGTGCCCTAAAATTTTTATGCTCCCAACTTCTAATATCTTCCTCAATCTTACCGAGCCAAGCTTCCTATTCTGCGACTCTATTAATAGCTGGATGTGGCGATGGTGAGACCTTCGATATTACCTCTTCAATAGGTACGGCTGGTACAACTGGTGGTGGAACTTCAGAGAGTAAAATTTGGCTTGTTACTCATTCCTCGAGTGTTGCTAGTCTTTGCTTCTGTAATCGGTATTACCAAGTCGATCAGATACTTTGGAGCCTACTGTGGCTTGGGCTCTACTTGCCCAGCTCTCCGGGTACAAGCTTTACCTCGACCACGTCCTCGTTCTAATGTTTATAATACCAAGAGGAGAGCTTATTTGACATAGTAAGTGAGATCCCAATCATAAATAACATAACATATACCAATAGGAAAAATCATATCACTTATCATTCATGCATTTACTTTTCAATCAAAGTAAGGTAGTTGTCACAAAAAAAATTATAAATTTTCGAATATACGTATATAACGTCCTCACTCATTCTAGGAATTCCTAGCGGACCCTATACATGATTACTAGGAAACTCTATACTAGCTCAACGACTCGACACAGAATGATCCTAAGGATACTGGAACTAGAGTTCTGATACCAACTGTGACGTCCCTGGGTTCACACAAGACTGCAGTCTAAGGTGAAAACAGAGATGTCAAACCTGCCATGCATCCACACTGTGCATAAACATGTTTCACCAATCACAGTAATATCCTCTAGTAGAACCAAATAGAAGTGCAGGTACAAACAGGTAAAATAAAGGGAATAAATATAATAGACATGATATAGAAGAGATATCTCATAAATGAAAATAATCATGTCTTAACTATAATACATCTGATATCTGAATAATGAAAATGTCTCAACATGAATCAACTAAGAATCATACTAAGGCACACTGCCTTTACAATATGAATATGAAACTCTAATGTTTGGATAAAACTCAAAACTACAGTGGAGTCTCTACAAGTAAAAATACGCGACGGAGACTATGCCAGAACTCCATCACCTTGCGGCTCTCCGAAACTCCGAATTACCTAAAAAGTAATTTAAAAGAAAAAAATAACAACAAGAGCGTCAGAGCGCTATAGCAAGATTACCTCCATCCGTCCCCAGGGAAAGGGCTACTAGATGGAATGAAGGCTCTATCTATTAAGCATAGTCTATCTAGATTCATTTTTCTCGTATCTAAGTAGGATTAACATTTAGAAACCTATAACACGAGACGTAGTATGTCGAGCGAAATAATCCAAATAAGAAAACCCTCATGTATATACCATAAGTCTCAAATTGTAGATATCTAAACATTAATACCGAACTAAGAAAAGACAATCTAATGAAACCAATAATTAGAAATCCATAACACAATACTGGTACGTCGAGCGAAATAATCCAAACAAGGAAACCCTCATATACATACTATAAGTCTCAAATTGTGAATCTCTAATCATTGATCCCAACTAAGAAGTAAAAAAAAGACAGTAAAAGAAATATGATATCAACACATCGTATTTATAATATCTTCCACAATCACTGGAGAGATAGAATAAAATACCAACACATAATTTTGTATACTTTCAAAAGTAATGTATCTCAGTTATATAGTTCAATGATAGGTCGTATTCATAATCGACATCTATCATACTTAGGCTATCAAGTAATTGTCTCAGTGCAACGGACCACCCTATAGGTATCCTGAACTGTGTACACGGCTCATTAGTCTCATCGCTATCTCAGTGCATAACATGAGTGTGGGATGGACTACTAAATAGGCATCCTAAAAATACGGCTCACGAGCCTTATTGTACCCTAGTGCGGGACGGACGGCTAGATCAAGCCTCCTAAAATCCGACTCAATGGCATGTACATGTGGAATATCGATGTACTACCTCATGTAGTACTGAACTGAGCTCATCAACGATATCCACCTCATGTATAAACTGTGTATATCTGGTGTGTCGACGCACTATCCCATATAGTACTAAGCTGTGCTCATCAACGACATCCAACATGTATATGAACTATATCTAATTCAAATATGATCAAATCAAAATTCATCATAATCCCCTTGGGATTCTTAAATGTATAACATAACATATTCATGACTATACGTATAACATCAAGCGGCTCAAAACTCCGCGAACGCACCTCAAAACGGCGCAACACAGCTCCACAAAACGAGCAGGAAAAATAGACGTGATATCTGTTAGTAAAACAATCATATCTTTCTCTAGGAAAACTATTTTTATAAATGGTTTTCTGTTTTGAAAACTATATTGACACATCTTTCAAATGACATAAGTTTGGTTTAGTTTAGAGTTCATTTGTTATCCCAAATCTCTAGTTAAACATTATATATGTGCAGCCATTTTTCTATAGGATATGTTGTTAGTAAATATAACATATCTTTCTCTATACAAACTCTTTTTAAGAATGGTTTTCTGTTTTAAAAACTAGATACATATATCTTTCATTTAAACTAGTTTGGTTAAATTTGGAGTTTGTTTGCTATCTTAAACTCTCAATTAAAGATTATACAAGTGCTACAGTTTTCTGCAGAAAAACATATATATAGTACATCACTTAAATTTCTCATATATGTAAAAAATTATGAAAACCCCTAATGATCATGATCATGATACTATCATAAACATCAAGAAAAGATTATTAATCTGATATTTGTTTTAAGGTTTACTATCAAAAATCTGACTTTTAACACCTCAGGTTAATATTAAAGCATGAAAACACATATTCAACATCATATTAATCATCTACACTAGTTATTTAACTATGGGGATAGGTTTGGATGAAGATAATCTTGCCTCAAATATCGTTCTAAGCCTCTGAGATAACCAGCAAGCAATTAGAAGTGCAAACAACTCATTTTCTCCTTGCTACACGTTGATGATCTCGCCCTTGTGTCGATATTTGCTTCACAAAGCTCTCAAAATT